>ML685874.1:11180857-11223274 GCA_007922175.1 Pelusios castaneus | reverse complement strand
TCCCGCCACCACCCGATCCCCCAGCTGGGCTCCGCTCTCAGCTGGAGCCCCCACGCTTTAAGCGCGGCGGCTCTGCTGAGACCTGGAGCCCGGGTCTTGTGCTGGGGGGCCAGCTCCAATTGGAGCCGGTCCCCCAGCACCGGCCAGGGGTTCGGGTGGCGGCAGGAGCGGCCGGCCGCCACCCGATCCCCCAGCTGGGCTCAAAGACATATATGTCAATTACACTGCTCAGCAGAGCAGTGAAATTGACATATTTGACAGCTCCCGTGTCCCAGAGTGGCATGGATTGGCACTCTGGGCCATTTCTGGAGGCCAATCAATACACGGGAAAGGTGCACACGAGCACAAACGCACAGCAGATGATCCGAAACAGCTGTTACCACTCTCGGCGGAGTGGTGGTTGGAATGCGCAGCAAGAAGGCGCTTAGTGCGCAGGAACAACATTTCACGTCTGTACAGTTCGCTTATTAATGCGCGGTAATGATTTTTACTGCGGATTATGGTGCTCGTGTAGGCAATCCCTAAGTGGAGAGTCTCCCCTGTGTGAGTTGAGGCATCTCCCTCTTTCCCTGTGACCCATGACAAAACCTTGAAGGCATTGTTATAAGCCTCGTGGCAAACTATTTCCAAACCCTGTGATTAATTTAACAGGCCGCTCCAAGAATTCTTCTTTAAAGGAGTCTACTCTGAACAAGTAGACTGTTATTTTGACTCCCTGAAAATAGCACAGGACTTCTCTCTGCTGAAAACTGACTTCATTCCGTGGTCCTTATAATATGCGTAATCCCACTGAATTCATTCATTTTGTATTGTTTGCATTATATGTTTTCCAGATACAGCTATCTTCCTATCTATGCCTCATGCAGTGCCAAGCACATCATTATTATTATTAATAATATTAGTTAGGTGCTCACAATAATAATTGATATTCTGGCAACGAAGTTGCCAGACATCACCATTTGCCCACAGTTGTGTTGGGATCCAAGTACAGTGGCAGTTGCATGAGAGAGACCATTCTTGAGGGAAACATCTTAAATTTTCTAAGAACAGTCTGGGTGTCTGGATCACTCAAAAGGCAGCCTTCCTAAGTAAAAACTCCAGCACTGTTGCAGACCTTTTTACCAGCATAGCATCAGGGAAAACATCAGAGGTCAGCTGAGAAGAGCATGAATTTTTCTGTGCTCAGAAAAATAACATCTATAGAACTTCAATTATTATGATTTAACTTTCCCCCAACACTTTCCATTGTTCACAGGAAATACTGGAGTAAGACTGTAGGATGGTTCTGGGGAAAATTGAAAGGCAACACTTTAACCTGCCTCCATAAGGTTCTACAGATGTCAAAGTTCCCCAACTCCCAACCTTAAGGATTAACCATAACAAGGCCACAATTCCTTCATTACCTACATTAAATAAGCAGCAGGTGAATTATCCATATGTTATTACATGTATAAACCACCACATAATATTATTTCCACATATTTTAATCATGTTCATACAGACATAGAAATGCTATTTTGATCTGATATGTTAAAATCCAGAAGCAACACAATTCCTACATGGTTTAGTTAAACTATTTCAAAATGATTCTTTGCATGAAATTTATAATCTTTTAAATATGTGAGCTTCCTTCTCAGTGACAAAGAGCTCATTTCTGAATGAATAGGTTTACTGGGTGATACCATTTTGCATGACAAACACCTGTTCCTGAAGTGACCTAGGCTAGCCCTTATTTTAGTAGCTGTATAAGACCACTCAATTTAGTCTTCAAAAAGAGTTTATCCATATTTTTACATAAAAACCATAAGTCTTACACTCAATAACAGCAGAGAGTCATAGTTCCAAGCATTATTAATAATGGAATGTGTCTTTTAGAAACTGCAGACTAATCTATGGGCAAGTGAAAAGGTTCTCCTGCAGTAAAGCATAGTCTCATTAGCAAACCGCTTGAGTGCTACTGTCAAGGCACTAACGCAGCTGGCATCGATTCTGACAATAGAATTATTCATTACCATGGTTACTGAGGCTAGAAATATTATCCTCTGCAATCAATGTAAACAAAGATCCTTTCAAGACAGTTTAAAAATTAGAGCACTTAAAGCAATTAATGGAAATTATAAGTTGTGCAGAAGCTGAATTCACACACTGGATGCAGTGTGGCTTTACAGCACTGAAGGCGAACTGGGGCTCCACTACACCAAAGGTCTGATCATGTCGCCGCTGATCTCGATTGCAAACCTCACATTAGTGTCAGTGGTGCAGGTGTCTGAGCCCAAGTCACCAGAACCAAAAAGGACGAACATATAAAGACCAGGAACACCCCCCAAGAACCAACAGCATTCTTTACAAATTCAATAGAAATAACCTTTAAAAAAAACCTGCAGCACATGAAGCTTTGCTACTGTCTTGAGGTAACATGGTGAAATGATCAAAACATGTTGCTCAAGTTTCATTGTTGACAAGGGGTGCATCTACACTAGTAAATTAAGTCGACTTAGTTTACTCTGCGTCTACACTAGAGTTTCCTTAATTTGATGTAAGCTGCTGCTTAAGTCAACTTAAGGAAAAAGTAAATCGACTTAAGACCTGCTTTTACTTTGACTTACTGCTTAAGTCAACTTTATTAAGTCGACTTAAGCCAGTGTGGACACAGAGTAGCCCTAAGTCAAGTCAACTTAAAGGGCCCCCAGGGCTCCCCCACTGACCTTCCAACCAGGGTGCCTGGCACAGCCAAAGCCTGGCATGCCCACCCACAGGGCACGACACAGCCCTGCCCATCCCGCTCCTATACCCTGCCCCTGTCCCGCTCAGCCCCCATGTACCCTGGTACAATGGGGAAAATGCTGAGCTCCCTGGCACTTTTGGAGGGGTGCCCAGGGAAGGGAGGCACCCAAGAGGTACCCCCCCATCCATCACTCCCAGGTCCACCTATCCCCTACAGGTCGACTTAGGCATCCAGTGTGGACGCTCTAAATTGATTTAGCAAGATCGACTTTAAGTTGACCTAAATTTACAGTGTAGACATGCTAAGTCGACTTAGCAAAGTCGACTTATTTGAACAAGTCGAGACATAGCCAAGGTGTCCTGGGTCCACTCACCATTAAGGATGCCTCTTTCGGGCCACTCTAGGATTTAGTTCATTCCAGGTACTGCACCCACCTCTTGCAATCTCTCTGCCTGTTATCCTCTCTTACCAGCTTCCACTTCAGAACTTGGCTCTTTTGCCAGGTCACAATGGTCTTTTCCTTCAGGGATATCAAAGTCTTTTGGAACAAATTGTCCCACACAATCCATGTTCTACTGCCTAGTCCGTGCCACTTCCCCAGGGGCTGGTAGGGGAACACAGGCTTGCCTTCTATTCCAGGTTCCAGCTCAGAGACACTCTAATCAACAGAGAAAGTCTATTCTATCCTGAACCATACTGCCTTTTTCCCCAGAGCCTTTCCTACTTTTCTAGCTGTCCCTCATCACTAGCCTTGCCAACCTAAACTTGCTCCTGCCAGAGAATGATTGCAGCACCCAACTACACTCAGCTCCTGCACTTTATACATACCCTCCTATTGTGTCCAGCTGAGCCTCATCTCCAATGAATCCTCATTACTCTCTGACTTCTTCTCCAGGTGCAGCCTGGGAAGTTAATTAGCTCACCTGGTCACTTAGCCACTTCAGGCCTTGTGTGGGGTAGATACTACATCATGCAAGGCTTCCCTGACAAAAAACATTTAAGGATTAAGTTATACAGGCTCAAAGCCTAATCCATCAGTCTTTACCCGTAAGGAGCCGTAGGACTAGAACACAGGGCTGGAGAGCCCAAGGCAGCTCAGAGACCCGCATCACCACTGATAGTAGATCTACACAGCACTTAAACACCCACACGTGGTCCACACCAGCTGGAC
The DNA here is from genome assembly GCA_007922175.1 of Pelusios castaneus. Lineage (NCBI taxonomy): Eukaryota > Metazoa > Chordata > Testudines > Pelomedusidae > Pelusios > Pelusios castaneus. The sequence goes on along the minus strand of ML685874.1, from coordinate 11,219,378 downwards.
TCAGTCTTGCAGAGCTATAAAAATTGCTGTGTAGCCACTCAGATTTGGGCTGGAGTTTCAAGAAGTTCAGGCTAGCCTGCTAAAAACAGAAGTGTCTAGTAGGCCCCAATACATATCTAAGATCTGGGATGGGCCATGTGAATCTTTGGTGTAACACCACTGGAGTAAAAGGAGTTACAAAAACAGATGCCCAAAACAATAATTTTAGTTGAATTTACAAAAATGTGTTTCTAACAGGATAAATCCTCGCCTTTTCCTCTCAACTAGTAGAAGCCATATATAAAGTGTCTGATAATAAATAAATCAGAGAGCCAAAACTAGCAGAGCAAGAAGTTCCACATGATTTGGGAAAAAAAATTCATTATACATTAGGTTTCCCATTACATTAATTTCATAACTCAGTGCTCCGTCTGCCTGCAAGTTTCAGTAACAGGAAGTAAGGGAGAATAGCAAATGTCCATGAAAAGGAGGGCGCTCAGTGGAAGAAAGGTCCGCCGTACTAGAAAAATATGATCTCAGAACTGTACTTTCTGTCTATAAGCCTGGAGATTACTTGTAACAGTATGGCAGCCACCCCTCAAAAGCACTCCAGCCAGGGCCAGCCCAAGGTTTTTTCACACCGTAGGCAAACTATGACTTTAGCGCCACTCCTCCTTCCCCCTGATTTTATAAGGGATATTTTTTTTTTTTTCAAATAGATAAAAAAAAAAATCAATTCTATCTAATTTGGTGCCCCTCAAAGCCTGGCACCCTAGGTGACTGCCTAGTTCACCTATATGGTTAGGCCAACCCTACCTCCAGCTGGTCAGTGTGTGTCTTTAAACAGCCCCAGCCCTGACATGAATTGGGCCATAGCCCCAGGGCTTCCTTACTGTAGGCAGTGGTTTTGGCCACTTGTTGTGTTCTGCTCCCAGCTTTGCAGCTGGGCTGCTTAACAACCCCTTCTGTGGATTTATTGCTGTTCTGTTGTAGGCCACTTCCCCAGTGGCGTATGCGGGGACCCAGGCCTGCCCACTTCTCTAGGTCCCAGCCCATGGACCCTAAGAATGGCAGCAACATGCCACCATGTCCCTTTAACAAAATTGCCTTGAATTCCATGGGTCACTTCCCCACAGCCCAGCATTCACCAGCACTTCCCCTTAGCTCAAGGCCCTTCTGTGTTCAGGACCAGCAGCCACATAGACACTCTTCATCACCTCCCCTAGTCCCAGCCAGCACTGAGCTCACCATCATGTGCCCAGCCAGGACCTCCCCTGGCTCCAGCAAGGAAGGGACTGCTTGGCCCTTTGTCCTCCTCAGCTCTGATTGCCTTCTCCCTGCAGCCTCTCTGATTGTCTAGTCCTTAGCAGTCTCCCTTTGGATTGGCTGCTTCCTGAGCAGGCTTCCTAGGCTGCCAGAAGATTTAGCTCCACTGTTCTTTTCCTGGGATGGAGGTGGCAGGGGCCTCTGGGGCAGGGGGTACCCAGGCATGTCACTGAAAGGAGCTGCTCCAAGCAGCTTCTTTCTGCAACATGCCTGGGGAATCCTGCCCCAGCCACTGCTGAAAGAAGCCGCCAGAAAGTGGCTTTGTGATGGTGGAGGACAGTCCAGCCATGGCCGCTGCTGATTTTTCAGGCAGCAGGCGCTCTTTTTTTGGGCAGAGGGGGCCACCAGCACAGGCTGAGTGTTGGGAAGAAGGGGCTGGCCTTGGGGTCAGTTTGTAACGAGACTTGGGATCCATGGATTGGAAGGCACTAGAGCAGTAATATCTTCTTCTTCATCTCTAGCCTGTCACTGTTTTAGTCCCAACTACAGATCTCAAGTTTTTCTTTTTAAACAATATATAATTTTTAATATGTTTTATGGATCTCTGACTTGAAACACAACCTCCATATATTTACATATATTTAGAGTTTTATTGGGGGAAAAACTCAGCTTGGATGTTTCTCTGGTTTTCACTGATGTTCTGTTTTCTTCCTTACTCCCAACTTTCTAGTTAGATTTACTATAGAAATCACTCAGGGTGCACCTACACTTGTAAATTAAGTTGACTTAAGCAGGCTTAAGTCAACTTAATTTACTCTGTGTCTACACTTGAGTTTCCTTAATTTGACTTAAGCAGTTCCTTAAGTCGAATTAAGGAAAAGTTAGTTTGAATTAGTAAAACCGCGTTTTACTTCGAACTAACCCTTAATTTGAACTAGTTAGTTTGAATTAAGTCAATGTGGCCATGTTAGTTCGAACTAACTGCTTAGTTCGAACTAACCGGCACATTGAGCTTAATGCAACTAACTAATTCGAACTAAGCAAGTGCCATGCATGGCACTTGCTTAGTTCAAGCTAGCATTCTAGTGGGGCCCTGCTAGTTCGAATTAAGTTCATTCGAACTAACTAAAATTAGTTCGAATTAGTTAGTTCGAATTAACTAATTTGAACTAACTTTGGTAAGTGTAGACATAGCCTCATTTACTCCACTCCCCCACAAAAATGCAGCCAATTCTGGGATTGTCCTCCATATGAACAGTAACATAGCTGGCCAATTAGCATCACTCGACATATAAGAAGGTAAATAAGCACACAATTCAGATCTTGATCTGTTAATAGGAGTCTTAGGCCACATCTACCCTGATGGTGGCAAAGTGGCCACTGTCAGATCAATCTTTTCCAGATTGACTTAGCGGTCAGTTAAGACACGCTAACTCAATTCGGAAATCGACTTAGTAAAACCACCCCCTCAAGTGGCATAGTGCAGTGAAGACACTACGCTAAAGTGGAGTTAGCAGGTCAATGGGAGTTACACAAGCTACTCTGCGTAGCTTGCATACCTCCTGTTGCCTGCTGCCCAGCAGTGTAGACCGGGCCTCCAGGCCACTTATCAGGTCAGGGCCATCTTCTAGAATTCTAGCTTTTATTTCTCAATTATGATTAACACATTTTGTGTCACTGGTGTTGGTTAAACTTACAACTTGTGTATTTGAAAACGATAGTAAGGGCACTCTTTCTGGATCTTCTGAAGTTCTGAACTCGCTAGCTGAATCGCTGAGTGAGGGATGGTGGCTAAAATCAACATGTGCAGTGCTACCAAATACTACTGAATAAGTAGTTGGTTTTTGCCAATCACTGCATCTTTAATTTATCCCAAAGAATACTAGCTTCATACTGGCTTTTCCTTTTGGAAAGAAAGTACAAAAGCTTTTTGCTTTTGGTTAGTCATGTAGATCCTTAGATGAAGGATATGCTGATAGAATTGTAGTACAGGACTGTGCTATAAATAGTGTGGTGTGTTCATCTGAACTGATGCAGAAATGTAGGGTTTCATAGCTCTGTTTGAGATCTCAGTTCTCTTTGAGTAGGGGTTGACATTTGCCTTTATGGCTTTATGCTGTTGTGTGCTTTATTTTCCTATATAGTCATTCACTTTAAGTCTGACTGAGTGCATGTTACATACTGAAGCATTAGGATCCAGTGCACACAAGCTTAACTTAACCATGTAATATGGTCCTGCTGTTTTTCATAGAATTTGCAGAATTCTGAGGCAAAATCTAGCAGAGCATGGAAAACCATCAGCACATGGCCCCTGATCTGGTGACCATACAAACAAATGTCTAAAGCTTCTTCAAATGCTGCACTAGACAGCTGCCTGAAAGACTTACACTCCAATTTATGCTGCTACTTAATAAAAGACATCCCCGCTGATTTTCATAGAAGTTGGTCATATGCAATGGATGCATAATCAGATCCTAAATGTGGCAAGGTAATGACTGGATATGATCCAATTGGAAGGATCGAAATCTTAATTTATTAATCAGAAAAAAATGCAGATTCACATGCCAATGGATTGCAGGGCTGATTTCTTCACTTTAACTGCGACATTTTTATAAGATTTGTTCTGTGTCAGTAAATAAAATCTACCGATGCAGTGGCATGGAGGGGGCAAGATCAGGGAAAAGACAGATGTAGCATAGTACCATGATAGACTCACACTAATACTATTCATAATGCAGGGGAGGTTTGCCTAACTCTGTAGCATGGGGCACAGCTCACTTGCTGGTGGATTCTCTGTACTTTAAAGTCTTTAAATCATGATTTGACAACTTTAATAATAGGTTGGAGGTTTATTACAGGAGTGGGTGGGTGAGGTTTTGTGGCCTGCATTATGCAGGAGGTCAGACTAGATGATCATATTGGTCCCTTCTGATCTTAGAGTCTATGAGGCCTAGTCTACACTCATGGCACTTTTCAGCGGCAGTCAAAGTGAGATACGCAAGCTGGTACATAAAATACCTTGCGTGTGTCCCTTCAACATAGTAACTCCCTGTCCACACTGTGCTAAGTTGAGCAGAAATGCTGTCCGTTCAACTTAGTGCTACTCTTCTTATGGGGCTGGAGTTACAGCGTCGAACCCTAGATCGACTGAGCGCATCTTCACTAACCTCTCAGTCGACCCTGGAAGAGCAAACTGATGGCAGTAAATTTGCCACCATCAGTGTAGACAAGGCCTGAGTCTACAATACCAATTGCATTCGGGGGTGTCTTTTTCTGGTACAGTAATCATCTAAACATCCCATTTGATTTTTTTTTAATCTTCTTTGTTATGGTTCTCTAATCGTCCCTTTAGCAGAAGGCTTTTTTAAAAACCCAAACAAACAAAAAACCCTGTCTGTTTGAAGTTGAATGTAGCCTTTATCCAGTTTGTGCACAATCAAAATCAAAGGTACAGCCAAAAAGGATTTTTTGTGGCTCGTATTTATTATTGATATGCTTAGTCCTGTTTTCATATTTATAGTTAATTGACTTAGGTTGATGAGAATACATAGTACAGTATATGTTTGCCATGAGGTTTATCTGTACTGTATCCATCTATGGTACTTTTATGGTCCTATTGCTGTAGGATTTGAGCACTTCACAAACTTTAATATATTGAGTCTCACAACAGCCCTGTTAGGTAAGAAAGTATTAAAATCCCCATTTTACGCATGAGGCTCTTGGGGAACAGAAGGATTAAATGACTTGCCCAAAGTCACACAGGAATCGAAGACCCAGGTTTGCACCCTATCTGCTGTTTTGGATGATTTTGTTAATTGTTCAAAAAAGCCTCATCCACCTCTTCTTCCTGGATAGGTGGCCTGTAGTAGACCCCTACCATGATACCACCCTTCTTTTTTATTCCTTTTATTTTTACCCAGAGGCTTGCAACATGTCTATCTCCTATTTCCATCTCCACCTCAGTCCAAGTATATACATTTTAAATATACAAGGCAACACCACCTCCTTTTTCCCTTGCCTATTCTTCCTAAGCAAGCTGTAATCTGTGATATTATTATTCCAGTCATGTGTATTATCCTACCAAGTCTCTGTGGTGCCAACTATATCATAGTTGTGTTTAACTACTAGCATTTCGAGTTCTTCTTCCCCTATTTCTCACATTAGTATACAGACACTTAAGATACTGATTTGATTTCCCTCCCCAGTTCTGACTTGTCTCTCTTTTAGTGAAATTAATTATCCAATGAAACAGTTTACCAAGAGTCAAGGTAGATTCTCCATCACTGACCATTTTTAAATCAAGATTGGATATTTTGCTAAAAGATCTGCTCTAGGAATTATGTTGCGGAAGCCCTATAGCCTGTGTTAAACAGACGGTCAGATGACATGATCACAGTGCTCCCTTCTGGCCTTGAAATCTATGAATACATGTATCACAGCAGGCTATTTGTCTTGACAGGTTTTATTCTTTCTAATTATCCTGGGCGTGGTTAACACACTCACTGAAAACTTCAGGGAAGAGCCTGTTCAGGTTCTCATTCTCGTCAAATCAATATTTCCAAACATGAACAAGCAAGCAAATTCAATGGTTCTTGACCATGTAAGGGAAGTGCTGTTTAGCCCAATAAAAAGGATGAATGTGACTATTAAAAATATCAGCTTACATTATTTATGCAAAAATAAATTGATCCAAACTCTTTAATATTGAGGAATAAGTATCTGTTTCTAAAACAGAGAAACGCATTTATTGAGCAAATACAGACATGGTGCCACTTTAAAGGCATACTAAGCAAGTCTGGAATATGTGTTTGGTATGAGAAACCTACAGTGAGAGCTGAATGTATAATGGAGGCCGAAACAAAAAAATCTGACAAGAAAAACAATCTAGTTCAAATTTGTAAAGAAATAATTTTTCCCCCCTCAAAAACTCTGAAAAAATTAGTTTTGAGGCAACCAAACTTTTCAAGGTGATTTTTTTTGTTCAAGTTTTTAATTTCTATTTGGCTGTTTCAATTGTTTTTCATCCTTTATTTTTAAACTGGCCAAATCTGACATCAAAACACAATCTTGAATTGAAAATTTAAAACAAAACTTTTTAACTTTTTCAGAACAAAATTTTCAAAATGAAAAGTCAAAATGTTCTTTCAGATTCCTTAGAAAAATATTTCAGACCAAATTCAGTGAATTTAACCTAAATAGACAAATTGTTTTCAGTCCCCAAAATATGCAATTTTTGGGAAAAAAAAATCACTAAAAGAGTTCTGCCCAGCTCTATTTACAGCAAATATTATTATTAATAATATTAACAATGAAAGGCTTTTTAAAGTTATCAATGAAAATTATTTTTGGCTTGCATTTCCACATGCCATTTGCAACTCAAATATTGCGGTATAGTGCTAAGACCAGAGAACCAGCAAATGAAATTAACACGAAATAAAAATGAAATCAACTAATTTACTTTCATCACACAAGTGGAGCAAAGAGGAAATAAGTAAACTAATAGAACAGATGACCAAAAATTAATTTGCTTTTTAAAAATTTTTAGCAATTTTTGAAATGTTTTAGACATCTAAGCTGTATTTAGTAACATACATAAAGTCATTTATACATTGAAAATAAATACTTTTATCATGAGTGTGTCATTTTCAGTTGTCCTGGGGAAATTTCTCCCAATGTCTTATTTTCGAAAGTATAGTATTTTCCAATACTCTATATAGGTCACTGCTATCAGAAATTGGAAGAACAATAATGCAGAGTTTATTAATTGCATTAATTATGACATATAACGTGACAGTGGGTATATTTTTAACATTAAGGTTTTTGAATGAAAGAAGAAAAGTGCAGTTAGTCAGCGTTCCTTACATTCGTTAGAAGGGTGATGATCAAAACCACCAACTTTCACAATAATACATAAGCAAACACCAGAATCAGTGCCAATAAATTTACAGAGTACCCAAAATAAATATTTACAAGATTAAAAATATAAACATTGATTAATCTATCCCATTTAACTGTGTCAGAAAAAGAACACATATTGCTATTTGTTATATTTAAAACAAGTTCTTTAACAGTACAATAATTTTAGAAGAGATGTACTTTTCAAAGTTTGTTTAGGTAGAAGTGGGCGTCTAACAGTCTATAAAAATACCACCAAGAAATCACCTAAGCTTTTACTTTCTCTGCTCAGACAAAGTTTTTGAATGTGAGTTTACCAGATTCTCAGAAAACTGCTCTGTTACATGAAGTGTGGAGTTCTGTTTTTTCTTGGTCATCGTTTTGAACAGGCCATGTATTATTTTACTGAAGATAGCTCAATAATAATAATGGAAAATGCTGCAGTTAAAAATGTTGTCAAGTATAATGTCTTTAATAAAAAAATCAGTGTTTTATAACAATTATATCTGTCCTATTCAGCATGAAAGAAAATACTTTTCAGCATATAAGTCTGGCTGTGATGAAAGATTAAGACCGGTCCATATTACTACAATTTTATTAAATTTATTTTTTTCCCCACCGATTTGTCAGTTTCCATTTTATTTTATAATCAAAAGTATTTTTTTCTAGCATTGCATCTGTACTTTCTCTGTGTTTCATGTCATCAGCAGTCTAACTTTAGGAGCCACCATATTAAAAAAGAAAGCCGCAGGCTTCAAGACTAGCAGAACTTTGAAGTAAGATCCTGTTGAGGGATACAGAGGAACAAATCTAAAGGGCCCGATTCTGATACCCATGCTGAGTACACAAACTATTTCATTGATTTCAGTAAGACTGCTAGTGGAATGAGGTGTTATTCAGCGGGAACAAGGGTACCATAGTCAGACTACTGGAGTTACCCTGATTTTACGCTGGTATAACAGAGAGCCTAATTTCACCCTTCCTTTTGAAAAGTAGGGGCAAACTGTTTATACTGCAATGCCAGAAAAATGTCATATACCTGAGTTTGTCAGCTGCATTATCATTTTGATTTGATGCCTCTATGACCTTTTACATGTATGTACATAGCAACTTCACCTCTGCTACGCTTGGGCCATATTGTCCCATCCACTTTTAAGGACAACGCCCCTACCAAAGTTATTGATATAGCTCCATTCATTTTATCCAGTTTTGGGGGGGGTTTTTAATGAAGGTTAAAATGCAGTACTGAGTCTGGAGAAGTAGCCATGCTAAAGCTACATTTAAAATGGAAAGTCACATCTTGATCGCCTTACTGACCCAAACAGTTCCATTCCCTTTACAAGGCAGTTAAAAATATACTACCATCAACTTTGGTTTCAATAGTTCTACTGTTCTTCCATGAGCAAGGAGAGCCGGGTTTGGCTCACAGTTTGAGTGACCATATTATCATTAGTAGGAATGCTAGTAAAATGTGACAGCTCATGTTCCCTCAATGGAGAGAAGCCTCCAGCGTGGTTCTTTTTTTTCACAAGGAAAGGAAGTTCAGTCATTACTGGGAAGTGGTGGAGTAGGCTGAGCGAGGAGTGGGCAGGACAGGAGCACTGGAGATGCACGTCATCTGGCCTCCTTTCTCGTGGAAATTAAACAGAGAGAAAAAATGTGAATCCTAGGAGCAGCCACAAGAGGAAAAACTGAGATACTGGGAGAAAAGGGGACACTGCGTGAGGAGAGAGCCAGTTCACAGGGCATCTAAGTAAATGTTCATGGCCTTCCATGGATGCCCCAAGACCGGCCCATTTTGAGAGTGAGCACCGCAACCTCTTCCACAAGGGATGTGCCTCACTCTCGTGATAGGAGCATAAGGGGAGACCATCTTCAACAAACAAATCCTCACTGCAATTTCCTCCCTCCTGCAGAGTGTTTCATAGGAAGATATTACCTGGGCTGTTGCAGTTGCTGCCATTAACTGAGAAACGGTACCAGACTTGTAGCTCTTTCCTTCTAAAGTCAGACTTAATTCAAAGAAAATACAACCAATTTTCTTTTATGGGCACATTATATTCAAAGACACACTGCATCTGCAGAGAAAAACCAACTGAAATAGTTTGATACTGAAATGGTGACCATTTTAATGTAGCATAGTTCAAAGTAATAAAAAATCTGTTTTAGTCTTTACAATCTAAAACCAACATCTTGTTCTCACTAAAAACAGATTTTACTGAATTAGAGTTAAAAGGAAAAACATACTGGTTAATGAATCACAAAACACAGGCAGTGACACAGCAGACAGCACACAGGATTTACTGCACTTGAATGGATCTGCTCCCATGTCTGCCATCACAAGTTATATTAAATATGGCAGTGATTGTATTAGCTGCAATTTGGCCATGCTGAGCATTGGAGTCACGCTGTGGAGTGGTTGCTTGTCATGGAAAACAATGAAAGGATGTTTGCCATAAGCCAGGAATAGGCAATAGGGAATAGCTCACTTTATGATAACCTGTTCTGTTAATTCCCTCTGAAGCACCTGGTATTAGCCACTGTTGGAAGACAGGGTACTGGATTAGCTGGACCATTGATCTGTCCTGATATGGCAATTTGTGTGTGTTTTGCATTTAGATCAGGGAAGTAATGACACAACAATATAGATGATTCCATGACTAGCTGTATAATCTTGAAATGTTCACCTTTAAATAGAAAGAACATGCACATTTAGGGAGCACTTACTACTAACAGTTCTGCAATTCTGCATGGGCAAATGCGTTATGTCAGTTGAATGAATAAATAAAAGAAAAATTGCAGCAACTGTCATGTATAATCTCTGCTAAGACTCGACACTGCTGGGATTTCCTCCCACAAAAGCTCATGAAATAAATAAATTTGTTAGTCTTTGAAAGTGCCACAGGACTCCTTGTTTGTTTTGCTGAACTAGACTAACATAGCTACCCCTTTGGTATTTGCTGTTAGATAACCTTATAAATGGTTGTTGTTGCAGTGAACTGTCTCCTTCAAACCATTATCACAATGAAAAGTATTTTCAAAAAGTCTATTAGGGCAGGCAAAAAAGCTTTAGAGTGAGGCCATGTAGTAAAATCAATGGCTCCCTTTGAGGATCAAGCTCTGGCAGTACTATAAATTTTAAAACCAGCCAGGATTTTGCTTTGCTAAGCAAAGCTTGGTATTCTGGCTCATTTTGTACTTTAAGCATTTTCCTAAAAATGCCGTCTGTATCAGACCTTTTGAAGACTTTGGTGCAATATTATTTTAGCCTAAATAAATAATTTACAAAGATTCATTATAAAATAATCAGAGAATACATCTCCATAAGCTATGTTTAAATACAGAATTTTTCAATTTCAGTCCTCAATAATCCTAAATGGTGGCATGAATGTTCATTGTGGATGAGGAAAATGATGATGATTGGTAACAGTGAACATGGATTCACTTTATCTGTAGGTATATGGTCTCCTTTTAATCTGTTGCATGCGTTCAATTCCTATTTCTGTCAATGAGAGTGATACGTGTGCACTGAAAAGAAAAGAAATTCCTGTGTGTCATTGCAGACCACAGCTATATAACAGCAAATTTTACTTCTGTTATGACAAAATAAGTCCACAAAAGACAGCATTTCATGCTACTAAAAGAAAATCCTCTATGCTGATATTTAGGAAAGAAACACATACTACTGAAGATACCCTAGGTAACTTGTTATAAAATGTTATGCAATGTATAGAAATATCCTAGGAGCATATAAAATTTACCAGTAGGGACCTGAAAGTGCAAAGAGTATATATCCTAAATGCCAAGACCTCATCTATAAAACTCTTTATGTGTTATGGTTAGGGTGATAATTATACATCATCATCCCAAACACAATTCTAACAATGTGTTTTTTAAAGAATAAAAGCCATGACATTGTAGAAGAATGGTATCTTTCGGATCCAGAAATCATTTCTTCCTTGATATCTACCCAAGCCTCAGGAAATATTTGGTTAAACACAATGGCTATGTCTACACTGGCAAGTTACTTCGAATTAAGGAAGCATAATTCGAACTATCTTAAGCCTTGGCTACACTAGGCTTTCATTAGTTCGAATTAAGGGCTTTCTTAATTCGAACTAATAAATTTTTATACCTTTCGAACTAACCCTTAATTCGAACTAGTTAGTTTGAATTAAGTCAGTGTGGTCATGTTAGTTCAAACTAACTGCTTAATTCGAACTAACCGGCACATTGAGCTTAATGCAACTGACTAATTTGAACTAAGCAAGTGCCATGCATGGCTCTTGCTTAGTTCGAACTAAAATTCCACTGGGGCCATGCTAGTTCGAATTAAGTTAATTTGAACTAATTAAAATTAGTTCGAATTAGTTAGTTCGAATGAACTAATTCGAACTAACTTTAAGTGTAGACATAGCCATTAAATAATATCACAAATTACAATGCAAATCACTACAGAATGCCTCCAAAACGATCACCTCTTTATTATTCAACCCATTAAATCTAGCAAGTCATCAATTTTTCAATCATCAAGTGTATCAGTGTCCCTTACAGGTGACTTAAAAGAATTAAATGTATACTTAAAAACCCCTTTTGAACTGCCTTTTAGTGCTTTGTTTTAGGCCTTGTGTGGAGTTATAACATACAAATATATTTCTGTTATAATAAAAACAAGTCCCAATAAATATTAAATTTCATAAATAAAAAAAATGATTGGCTTCTAAAAGCCCCTGAATTTTGTGAATAAAAGTTAGTGTTAATTTAAGTGTTAACTTGTATTTAAGTTACTTTGCTCCCACATAATCACTGCTCTGAATCATGACGCAATGCCACTGTGTTATGGTACAAAATACTGCCATGCTATTACAAGGTACTTTCCCATTCTCCTTTTAAGGATACAATTGTCCTTTGTACATCGCAAGCAGCCAAATGAATCCTCAACAGATTTGCAAAACCTACTAGCTTGAGAAAGTAATTAGTACCTAGTCTCCCTAGGAAAAATGAGGCTAGGCAGCTACCCCTTTTACCCTGAGCACTTTTCATACTTGAAAGTGTCAGAACTCCTTGCCAGAAAGTAGCTGTTTAGATTGTATTTCCTAGCCAGCACGCAGCAAGAGAAGTAAAAACAGAGTGGGAAATGAAATACTGAGAGAAAAGGAAGGAAATGCAAAATATTTTAATGCTGGTTGCTGTTAGTTAAAAGTGTGAGGGCAGGAACTAATCTAAAATTACTCTACAGTTTCATGATATGCACAGGCCACACAATGCAAACAAAATGCATATGAAGAAAAACTACCACAAACAAGTACTGGATAAATGGTAGGCTATTTATCTTTGTGTTTTAAATGATGTACACCTGCTACTATCTATAATCCATTCTTCCCACTTTAAAATATGACACAAGCTCACAACATACTCTCTCCATCTCAACTTTCAGTTCCCTGTAGAATCTCTCTGTACAATTTCTTAAAACAAAATGGGCACACATGAATTTTCTGTATAATCATTATGCAAAGAACATGAGTCAGATGGGGGGGGGGAGAGAAAGTAACAAAATGGCTGTTAGTTTTATGGCTAGGATTAAAATTCCATGCTCATCCTTTTGAGACCTTTAGCTTCTAAAAATACAAGCAGAGTCAGATCAAATGCAAATCCCTTTCTCGGGCAAAGAAAATAATGGCCAACAAGTTTTGAGACAGATTTACTGTATGTCATGTCAGTCTGTGCATAGGAACGTACATGCCTGACAGTGTTACCATGAGTGTATGTTCACTTGTGTGTATGTACCGTATATGTGTATGTACAGTATATGTGACTGTACATGACAATTTATGTATATTTACAATTTGGATGTGTGAGTGGATGTGTCTACAATGATACACATTTTAAAGAAATTATACATAAAAAAACTTCTTGGAAGTCTATTGAGGTTGTGACACAAACCAATAAAGCCAGGAAATTGAACGAAAAGAATAACTTTTCCTCCTGGTCTTATGCAAATCAGTATTAGGTAAAGAGACAATTTTAAAGCTAGATCCCAGTTTTACCCTTATTAGCTACATGGGCAACATCCAGTAATACCAAAGTGAGCTGCACGCACATCAGTGAAGGAATAATTGGGCCCTTAATATTGTATTTCTTAGCTTTTCACAGTTCAAGTTACAACCTTAATATTCTTTAAATTTATATTTTGTATATTTCATTTTAGGTTTTATTTAAAGAAAAAGATAAAGTAAACTGTCCTGTAAGATTCACTTACATAAATTTAAGATTCTCTACATAATATTTTTATAATTTTTTAAAAAATGTTTATATCCAGACTCATTGAAACATCACCTTCATATCGCTTGCGGTCTGTTGATTAAATACAGATTTTTAAATATTTTGTAAATGCATAGTACTTACTCATTAGACTTAATGACCTTTGGAGCTGTTTCAGAATATTGTGAAAACACGTCTTTAGGCACATCATAAAATCCCTATGAAATTTCTTTGAAATGTTGTGAATGCCCATGTACAGTAGCCACTTTTCAAAAAACATCTCGGCCATTAATAATTTTTCATAGTATCTAGGTTGTCTTGCTTTTTCCTGGATCTACCACATCTCTTTTCTTTTTTAAAGTAAAATCACTTGGAAGTCATTAAGATTGAAACTGAAAATCCAAAACTTTCTTTAAAACAGCCCAAACTAATTTTACATATTTTAAAAAATAATTGAAAAAAATTGTTCTATCCTAAGTTTCTTCTCCACTACATTTGAGCACAGAGTAAATTTGTATAAACCCCTGAAAATAGAGGTTTGCAATGGCAGCAGTCAGAACCTTGGCTCTGGCACAATGAATGTGTCACTCTAATAAAATCAGAATAATAGACTTGTTTATCTGGGGAAGCAAGAGCCCGTATAAAACAGTTTTGCTCCAGTTGAAGGTACTTAAAGGAAGTTCCATAATTTTAGAATTGTAAAATTATCTAGCTATAAAAACTAACTTTTGCTTTAACTCTAGATAATACAGACAGACATTTTTATATAAAAAACTTGTAGCACTGAGTAAAACTGTTAAAATATGTATCTATCTACAGCTGAAGAGTAATTTATTGTATAAATGTGAAAATTGTGTATATATTGGCATTTAGTAAAATGATTCCCTGAACCTGATTTTATACATCGGACAGATATTGAAGTAAACATCTGAACTTTGCCAGATGTCTCTGTTATCCATTTATATTGTAACAGCTCCAAAACAAAACAGACAAAAAACCAAACCAAACATATCTCTTCTAGTTATAGAAATCCACCTTTCTTATTATAGCTACTGGACACAAATAAATTGAGTCTGCTGCTCACCAGCATTACTGTATGTACATCAGGTAAATAAATTCCTGCTAGGTGTTTGTTTTTTCTTGGCATTTTTCCAGGTAATTGTAGCATACTTCAGTTTTCAATATAAGCAAAAATAATAATAATAATAATAACAATAATAAAAAAAATAGAACAAAGAAATCCCAATAAATGCTAAGTGTATTGGAGAATTCCTCTTGTTCATCTCTTTCTGCATGTCTGTCCCCTTGAAGAACTCATGGCACTAATTTGCATTAGGGGAAATGCTCATTTTAGGTTTATAATCAAAGTCCGGCTTCCACAAAGGCATGTAAAAGTGACCTCTTAAGTGTTCAGTGCTTCAGCAAAAAGATACAAATGTTAAAAAGTGCTTGAAAAGAATCTGATTTTTTTTTTTTGTATTTATATATACTGTGTATCAAGAAGAGATTCAGAAGTGCTGGCCCCTAGAATACTTATGGGGCCCTTTTAGGTGCCTTTCTTTAGGTGATGCAATCATTGTTATTAGTGTTTTCCTATAAAGACTTTCCCACCTCTAATTCACTGTCCATATTTGTCTCCAGATCTTGTTTAACTACTTTTTGGCATTGTCCTGGAATGTGGTGGCTTTCACCGTCGTTCCTGCTAAGCCCCTGTTACTGACCCGGCGTACAAGTACTTTAGAAACAGGGATTTTTGTTCGAGGAATCTCACTTTTGGTTGGGTGATGATGTGCAATGTGGTGGATGTTACTGGCATCTGTTCCATGGCTGGTGGGAAGTGACGTAAGATGTTTAATGCTGATAGGTATCTTTGAGTCCTTGACTGAACCTGCAAGTGTTTTAAGTGAGCATGCGGTTGTTATTGGAGACACAGGCTTGGAATGTGATACACAGGTGACTTCTTCATCAGAAGGCACCCCAGGGGTGTTTTCATCTGTATCAGCATAAAGATCATAGAGGGCATCACCACTGTAGCTGTCCCTTGTGATGGTCTCTTTCTGAACACTATCTTCTTCAGGACCAGGAGTAGTGGAATCCCAGTATCCTTCGTCACTATTTGGGATGCCCTCTGGATGCTCATTTTCCCTGTTCTTTTGATCCTCTTTGTGGCTGAGATGAATCGGAATCTGATTGAGACCACTCTGTTTCACCATTGACCCATCCTGTGCTCCCTCAACACACTTGCTCTCTTTTTTGATCTCAGGTGTTTTTATCCCTCCTCCTTCTTCTCCCTGGGTCTCTGGGACTTGCTCCCCTGTTTGTGATAACATGTCCCAGAACTCCTGAAGGTAGGTGTCATCCACTTGATCTGGGCTTGCCATCTCTTCTCCTCCTCCCTGATAGGCCACCATGTTTGGGTTCTTTTTAGAAGTGCCTGGCTTGCTGGCCCCGGGGATGTTCTTGTCACAGCCACCACTGCTGCTGCCTGCTTCATCCTCTTGGTCTGCAATAATATCTCCACAGCCTGTAAGAGAGTCAAAGCTTTTCAGTGAAGTCACGTCAGCAAACATCAAACAAATACGATCAATCGATTGCTCTGAGGGTGGATCAATAGAGGAAGGGTCAGGGGCTGCTGCCATCTCTTGACCGCTAAGACACTCAGATTCAACAAGGGGAATAGTCTTTATTGGAATGTCACCTGTTATGGCCGTATCCTTCGCAGTCTCAACTTCTTCCACACCCGGATCTGGCAGCTCAGGGCGGTTCTCCTCATGTTGGTTTCCAGCGGCAGCAGCAATATCCTCTCCTTGTATGTTTTTGTTGTTCTGTGATTTTCCAGCGTCTCTAACTTCAGGCTCATCTGCTGTAGCGTGCACATCTCCACTGTGTTTATCACAAGACAATTCAATATTAATTTTTTCTGTGGTATACTGAGGTACAGACAAAGGTTTTGGTGTTTCTTCTTTGATGCATTCCAGGCTGGCAGTCAAAGAACCAGGCATAATAAGGCTGGATTGAATTTCTGATGTTTCCCCCCTTTCTTCCTTGCCATTTTTATCCTTTTTATGCCACCGCATACTGCTGAAAATCCCTTTTAGTCCTTTCTTTTGTCTGCTACCAGCCCTCTGATCTGCATTTTCTCCCTTGCCATTTTCTGTTTTCCCATTCTTCTTCAACAGTGAGAAGAAACTGTGTGACTTAGCCACGGAGCTGTTTGATGAAACACTGAGGCTGGCTATAGCCCTGATGTTTATATCCTGGTTCAGTTGATCAACACCACCGCCACCTCCGCCACTCGATTCCTCCTTCTTGCTGCTTTCCTGAACAACATCAGCTAATCCATCATGAGTCTTGCTCCGCACCATCCCAGCTTTACTCGAGCCTTTCCCATCCCCACCTTTGTTTTTTACCCCAAATATGCTAGGCATGGTGCCCCCAGATTTCCTCCTCTTAAATAATTTGAAAGCAGTTTTATTAACCTTGCTGGATGGCGGCTCGACTGCCGGAGTCTCAGCACAATCGCAATGCAAGTCCATGTCTGCTGCTTGCCGTGTCCCTGATCCTGCCTCCTTCCCCTCCTGCAGACCCCCACAGATGCCTGATACTGATTTCCCTCACTGACAGCCTCTCCGCTACCACTGCCTCCTGCTCGTCTCCATGGCAACCCCGAGAGGGATAAGCAGCTTTCCTCAGTCATGGGCCTGCGCCAGGCCACTGTCATCCATTCTAAATCAACCTGAGCTGCAACAGCAACACCAACAGAGTGGGCTCCTCACCCCTCCCTGAAAGGGCTTATATAACTTAACCCATTTCATGCTGCTGCTATTCACTATAATGTGTGCTGTGCATGGTTTAGTTTGGAGGAAAACAGTTTGTGCTATTTACACATTCTGCAGTGGCATTTGGATGCTGAAATTCAGACTCAGCTCTCAAAGCACAATGCTGTGTTGTCCCAAGATTAATAACAACAATTAATACTAATAATGCACACAGCACATTTCACGCCAGATTGCTATACACGCGGCATCATTTTACACCACTGAATATTCTGCATAGTGGAAACACTTCTCATTTTTCTGACTCTGTGTCATTCTAAAGCTCATTTCAAAATCTTTCTTTTTCAAACTTCTAAATGCTGTTATTTCTATTGACCCGATCTTTCTTCTTTTCCACCCAATCTTTTGTTCTCACCGATATGCAGATAGCACAAGGAAGACTCAGATGAAAAACATGTTAGACTGGCCAATCCAGCCACTGTTGACTAGGTTTTTTTCTTTGCTGTCAATTATTAATATGTTTTGCATTGTCTCTGTCATCTTTATTGAGCACCTTGGAGTAAAGATGTTATGTAAATAAATAAAACGCAACACACATGCAGCAAAGGAACATACAACATCACATTTAAGGTGGTCAGGAGGAAACCAATCATCTGTACAGCAGGGTAGGGTTTATGGAAATTTTGGAACAGGTCTTAATAACTCAGGTTGAATTTAGCAGGTGATGGCTTTATTTAACAATATGAATGTAAAAGATGTATGCAACATGCTGCCCCATAGAGACCACCACAATGAAATTAAAATGGTAGTTGAAACCTATTCTCCTAGAGTCAGGTGTTGGTGTAAACTGTCACATCTTGTTGATTTAAACTGAGCTATACTAATATTTAGAAGACTTTATTCTGGACTTCTTAAATGAGAAAACCTAAACAACTGTTTTAAATTGCCTTAAATTTAAATTTCATGTAGAATTATTAAAGAAGAAGAATATGATCACACTTTGGACTTTGGGGTAAATTCTGGTCCCACTGAAGTCCGTAAGAATTTTTCTGCTAACTTCACCAGGACCAAGATTTGACTCTGTTACACTATCTTTCATTCATTGCACTCAGCTGTTAAGTTATTTGTTACCCAGCGAATTTAGCCCTTTTTATTCCATTCATGAATTATCCATGAACAGCTCCAATTTGCATTTATTAGTTTTAATAGCTCATTAAACAGATTATATGAACATATTTCAACATATACATTTTCTCTCTTCTGTTAGTAACAGTCAGAGGTTAAAACAAAATAAACAAAGTCCATGACTGGGACTGGAAGGAAGAGAGAGTGAAATACATCATAAAGATTCCTGATACAAGATATGGAATGAGAGAGCATATAAGACCCTAGAGAGATAGATATGGGTGGCACATGAACTGTTCATTTTGACGTTGTCTTCAACTATTCATTAATCATGGTATGTGATTGGTCACTTAAGTCACCTTGTATTATTTCTGCATGGGTGACTGAAACTTTGTAAACAAGGAGGAAAGAAAATACCAGATAGTCACATACAGCTATAGACATTTACACATGGAACAGCAATTTTTGAAAGTTCATGCAAACAAAAAAATATTTCACACATGTTTGGAAAAAGTGAACAAAACAACTTATAAATATGCTTGGATGGGATGGATGCATTTGAACAATGTTTCCAAATTCAAATCAGTATTTTGCAGCATTTCCCCAGCTCTCCTTACAGATAGTAAAAGCTCATCTGAACAAGGCTTGCCGGACATGAATGGTAGCAAGACTTATTGCCTCACGATCCTATGAAGCAGATAAGTTATTGCCCCCTCTTTTTAGCATTATTCATTTATCTGTACTATGTGCTGCCATGGGCAAGGGGTTCCAGGAGAGTACATGAAAGGATGGTCATCTTAAGCAAATGGCTCTTGCTTCTGCTGATGCAAGAGGGTTCCAGGATCTCTAAAATACATGGGTTGAGACACAATGCATTTTCAAACTCCATAGCTCCAATTCTCCTCCCACCTAGGAGGTGCTCCTCAGGACACTACAAGGGGAATCTCAAAGTTTCCTGGACCCTTTGGTCCCCAACTCGTAGATGATTTCCCTGGGAGCAGGTACTATGGCCCTGTATTTGGGAAAAACAAAGATCTGAATCATGAGGAATGTAGATTGAGTTCCAAAAATATCCAGATTTGTTTCTGGAAAAGGGCAAATAAGGAGATATGGGGAAACACCAGGAGAATGGGGTTGGGATAAACTGAAAAAGGGCAGAGTAGTACTCTTGACCTGAGTAGACTTTTTAGTTCCTTCTTTTTTTATACCCTAAGATGTCTACACAAAGCCTATGTAAGAACTAAGAATTACTATGATTCCCTTGGGCTTAAAACCCACTATGTTATGGGATCTCTTTATGAATTCCTCACCTACAGGCTCAATATGGAAATTTGTCCCCTGCTGTGAAATACATGTATCTCTCTCCTGACATGAGAGAGAAAAGTCATTGACAGACAATTTTTAAAGAGAAGACAAATCGGGAATTATGTTTAAGAATCATTGGCTATGTCTACACTTGCTAAAATTAGTTTGAATTAGTTAGTTTGAATTAGTGATCCCCATTCATTTCAATGGCTGGTTAGTTTGAACTAAGAAATTAGTTCGAATTAACATGGCCACATTGGCTAATTCGAACTAATTGGTTCAAATTAAAGCCTTACTTCTAAAGCCCTATTCGAACTTATTAGTTCGAATTAAGGAAGCCCTTAATTCGAACTAACTAAAGCCTAGTGTAGCCATGGCTTTAGTTAGTTCGAATTAAGCCTCCTTAATTCGAACTAACTTGCCAGTGTAGACATAGCTATTGTGTGAAGTCCATAATTACCTAGGAATTTCATAACTGTCAAAGAGCTACATATATGCTAGGATAATATCAGAGCCAGAGGCTCCAAATACATAGGCACCAAGTGCTTTAGCCAAAGGAGAATTTCTAAGAGCCAGTAGCAGCGAATGTAATACAGCTGAGTTCATCATTATAATAATAACTATAAGACAAGCAGAATTTGGCCCTTAGAATTTCCCCAGTCATTACTCTAGGCAAACTTTCACTGGCTCCGCTGGGAGTTTGCATTACATAGGACTGAATTAATATTAAGTAGAAAGCTCAGGATTTCCCCTATAGAAATTAGTGATGGAAATGACAGCTATTAAGTTATCTCTTCCATTCTTTTGGCAGAGAGGTCCAGGTTCTATGGACTTTTCCTTCTGTGTCTGGCCTGAGTTATAGAAAGCACAGCACAATATTACCCAAGTGTTTGTAAAGCCCACTAGGTGGGTAGGAATTTTTCATTTCATACATCATTTATAAATCAAGATAGTGAATCCACAAAGTCAGCAGCTTTCTTCTCAATTTACCTTCATTACCAAGAATGTGCATTGTTTCAAACCAAATTTTACCCCCTTTCTCTTCAACCTGGTGTTCTCTTGCTTTTTCCGAGGTAAATTATTTGCAGCCCTGATTGGGTTCTCATTTACATCCATGGAATGCCCCAACACAAAAACAGCAATAACTGATGCCACAAGCAGATCCTCTACTGCCAGAGCAGAACAGTGAATCTGACATTGCAGAACATGCTGTATAAGTCAGAGAAGTGAATCCCACATCATATGAAGCTTTTCCTACATTATGGTTTTTCCTGTGCCCTGACTTTTGAGAACTTTGGCTGCATTTGGATCCTGGTAGGTTGAGCAGTATGGTCAGCAGACTTATAGTTTTAAAGCATAGGCATAAAATGATCAGGGGTATAAGATCTAATACAATGAAGTCCAGAGAAATAATAAGCTGCACAAAGAAAAACATGTCTTATTTAAAAAGCTGGATCAAATCCTGTTTACTCCCTCTACATACAGTCAGATGTGCTACTGGACAGAAAAAAAGACTTCAAAGCACTGGGGGATTAGGAGGAGCAAGAGGAGAGCACAGGCTGGATCAGAAAGATAAAGCCAGACCAGGATATGCCCAAGGTTTGCCAGGATCTCAAGATCTGTTCAAGGAGTCACTGACATGGCAGCTGAGACTGTGGCCAAGTCAGTTTGGCAGGAGGGATATGTCTACACCAGCAATTTAGGTTGACTTAAGGACACTTAAGTTGACCTAAATTACTCCACATCCACACCGGCCTTTCATTAAGTCGACTTAAGGGTGTCCTTAAGTCGACTTAATAAGTACCGGTAGTTAGGTCAACTTAAGGTCTAAGTTGACCTTACTAAGTCAACCTAAAACCTGCATGGATGCCCTAGGTCGACTTAATTACTTATGTCGACCTAGGGCTGGGGAGAAGAGAGCCAGGGCTGGGGGATCCCCAGTTCAGGGATGGGAGCCGTGGAGCCGCAGCTGGGGGAGAAGGGAGTCCCCGGGGATTCCCTTCAGCCGGGGAATGCTGGTGGCTACCTTCTCCGGGGCTCGGCTGGCTTCTCCAGGGCTCGCTGGACAGGGGAGCCCTGGCGGCTCACTTGTCCAGAGAGCCCAGGAGGCTCTGTTCCCCTGAGCCACCCCTGAGCTACAGGGGCGACGTGAGGGGGGTGGGTGGCTTTGGGTCGACCTAACAACTGCCTGTGTAGACATAGGCAGCCAACTTAGAGAGTCTAGTGTGGACTCTAAAGTCGACTTAACAAGGTTGATTTTAGGTCAACTTAAGTCGACCTTGTAGAGTTGACTTAGCATTGTAGGTGTAGACGAAAAGAAGCAGGGAATGAAGGACCCTCTGCACCATATACGCAACTCAGACTCATGACTCTGTGACTGTAATGTATACTGATGGGACTCATTTTACAGATGAGGGGGATGAGGGAAGAGTTTCCTGGGTTCTAACATATGCCCCATTATTGCTGTTCAAAGAGCACATTCAGCATCTCAGAAAGATGGAAACAACCCTTTCTCGCTTGTCTCTGCAAGTTCCCCTCTTCTCTACATCTGCACTCAGCATCTGTTGAGACCTTCTCTGGACCACCTAATTTGTTCCTCCACCCTCATAATTCCCCAGATTTGGCACACCCTCTGCAGGGGTGTGCACAGGAATTTAAAATTGAATGTTTTTGGAGGGGCATGTTAAACACACACAAAAGAAAGGCTTGCGTGACACACCCTCCCCCAGATTTCTCAGGATACCTCTGGCCAGGATGCCCTGCAGAGAGCAAGCAGCAGCACTCTCCCAGGAGGAAGGAAGGAAGGAAGCACCACAAGGCAGCTGGCTGTCAGCTGAGCTCCTCCTCCCACAACCCCAACAGCTGCAGTTCCCACTTCTCTGCTGCTGGAGTCCCAGCACTGCTGCCTACTGAGTTGAGTCAGGGGGTGGAGGTGGAGGCAACATGTGGGATTCCAGCAGGAGGCTGCAGCTCTAAGGCTGGGGATGAGGGAAGGAGCTCCCCTGCAGTCAGCTGCCCTGCCACTTCCTCCCTCCCCTGTTATAGACCTCCAGACCAGGAGGATGAGGTGGAAGAGGTTTTCTTCAGACAACTAACAGAAATTTCCAGATCCCAGGCCCTGGTTCTTATAGGGGATTCAATCACCCTGACATCTGCTGGGAGAGCAATATAGCAGTGCACAGACCACCCAGGAAGTTTTGGAGAGTGTTGCAGACAACGTCCTGGTGCAAGTGCTGGAGGAACCAATTACAGGCTGTGCTCCTCTTGACCTGCTGGTCACAAACAGGAAAGAATTGGTAGGGAAATAGAAGTGGGTGGCAACTTGCGTGGTAGTGACTATGAGATGGTCTAGTTCAGGATCCTGAGAAAAGGAAGAAAGGAAAACAGCAAAATACAGACCCTAGACTTCAGAAAAGCAAACTTTGACTTATTCAGGGAGCTAAAGGGCAGGATTCCCTGGGAGACTAAAATGAGAGGGAAAGGAGATGAAGAGAGCTGACTGTATTTTAAAGAAATCTTATTGAGGGTGCAGGAACAAACCATTCCAGTGTGTAGAAAGAATAGCAAATATGGCAGGTGATCAGCTTGGCTTAAGAGAGTAATCTTCAGGGAGCATAAGAAAAAGAAAGCTTACAAGTAGAAGCTTGATCCGATGACTAGGGAGGAGTATAAAAATACTGCTCGAGCATGCAAGAGTGAAATCAGGCAAGCCAACACAAAATTGTAGTTGTAGGTGGCAAGGGACGTGACGGGTAACAAGAAGGATTTCTATAGGTATGTTAGCAGCAAGAAGAAGATCAGGGAAAGTGTGGGCCTCTTACTGAGTGGGAGAGGCAACCTAGTGACAGATGATGTGGAAAAAGCTGAAGTACGCAGTGCTTTTTTGCCTCTGTCTTCACAGACAATGTCTGCTCCTAGACTATTCTATAGAGCAGCACAGAATGTGGAAGAGGTTAGCAGTCCTCAATGGTGAAAGAACAGCTTCAAGACTACTCAGAAAAGCTGAACATGCACAAGTCCATGGGGCTGGGTGCAATGGATCCGAGCATGCTGCGGGAGTTGGCTAATGTGATTGCAGAGCCATTGCCATTATCTTTGAAAACTTATAGTAATTGGAAAAAGGCAAATATAGTGCCCATCTTCAAAAAAGGGAAGGAGGAGGATCTAGGGAACTACAGACCAGTCCACATGGATTTACCAAGAGACAGTCGTGTCTGATCAACCTGATTGCCTCCTGTGATGAGATGACTGGCTCTATTGATGTGGGGAATGCGGTGGACATGATATGTCTTGACTTTAGCAAAACTTTAGATACAGTCTCCCACAATATTCCTGCAATCAAGTTAAAGAAGTATAGGTTGGATGAATGGACTGTAAGTTGGATAGAAATCCGGCTAGATCTTCAGAGTCAAAGGGTAGTGATCAACGGCTCAGTGTCTAGCTGGCAGTCGGTAACAAACAGAATGTCCCAGGGATCAGTCCTGGGGCCTGTTTGGTTCAACTTTTTTAATAATGATCCTGAGGATGGAGTGGCTTGCATTCTTAGCAAGCCTGCAGACGACACTAAGCTGAGGGAGTAGTAGATATGCTGGAGGGTAGGGATAGGATAAAGAGTGACCTAGAAAAAGTGACCAAAAGAAATCTGAGGAGGTTCAGCAAGGACAAGTGCAGAGTCCTGCACTTAGGACGGAAGAATTCCATGCAGTGCTATAGACTGAGGATCAACTGGCTAGGCAGCAGTTCTGCAGAAAAGGACCTGGGGGTTACACTAGACAGGAAGCTGGTTATGAGTCAACAGTGTGCCTGTATTGCCAAGAACATTAATAGCTTATTGGTCTGCATTAGTAGGAGGATTGCCAGCGGATCAAGGGAGGTGATAATTGCTATCTATTCGGCATTGATGAGGCCACATTTGGAGTACAGTGTCCAGTTTTGGGTCCCCCACTACAGAAAGGATGTGGACATATTGGAGAGTCCAGTAGAGAGCAATGGAAATTATTAGGGGGCACCTGACTTTTGGGGAGAGGCTGAGGGAACTTGGCTTGCTTAGTCTGCAGAAGAGAAGAATGAGGGGGAGATTTGATAGTGACCTTCATCTACCTGGATGGGGCTTTCCAGGGAGGATGGCGCTAGGCTGTTCTCTGTGGTGGGAGATGACAAAACTAGGAGCAATGGTCTCAAGTTGAATTGGGGGAAGGTCTAGGTTGGTTATTAGGAAAAACTTTTTTTCAATAGTAAGGTGGTGAAGCACTGGAAATGGTTACCCAGGGAGGTGACGGAATCTCCATCCCTGGAGGTTCTGAAGGCCTGTCTTGCCAAAGCACAGCTGAGATGAGTTAGCTGATAGGTGATTCCATGCTAGACCAAATGCTCTCAAACAAAGTTTTCTCTAAACATCTTAAGATCAGTTTCTTTATCTGGTGATGAAGGACAGGAGTGCCTTCTTAACAGCCCGGTTTTACATTGTTTCGATGTAATTTAGATTGACTGTGAGGATGTGATTCACTGCTTCTTTGCTCATAGCTGCTGTGGTCCTAATATGGCTGCTGCTGCTTACTAAAGAAAAAGGCCTCAGACCTGATGGCTATGTCTATAGTTGTTAATTTAAGTCGACTTCAAAAATTAAGTCGACTTACAGAGGACTCTGCCAAATCGACCTAGAGCGTCCACACTGGACGCCTAGGTCGACTAGTAGGGGCTAGGTGGACCTGGGACAGGTCCACGGGAGAAGGGGGGGCACCCCTTGCCAAGTGCCAGGGGGCTCAGCCTTTGCCCCATTGTACCTTGGTACAATGGGGCAAAGGGGGACAGGGACCCTGGCAGGGCATAGGAGCAGGGTGGGCAGGGATCTGCCCTGCCCTGTGGGGGGCACGCCAGGCTGTGGCTGTGAGGGCAATGGGGAAGCCCTAAAGCCCCCTAAGTCGACTTAAAGTCGACTTAGGGCTACTCCACGTCCACACTGGCTAAGTCGACTTTCTAAAGTCAATTTAGCCAGAAAAGTCGACTTAAAAGGAGGTTTAAGAAAGTCGACTTTAATTTTCCTTACGTTGACTTAAGCAGCTGCTTAAGTCGACTTAAGGAAAATGTAGTGTGGATGCAGATTAAATTAAGTCGACTTAAGCAAGCTTAAGTCGACTTAATTTCTAAGTGTAGACGCACCCTATGAAAGCACAGACTAAATAAATAATTTATTTCTCAGCAGACTTGAAGCATATGTAAATTATTTCCCAACCCTAATAGCATGTGTTATTTGTACAGTACACTGCTATAAAAATATGCCAGCAACAGATTTTCATGCATGAGTCTTGCCCACATGCTCAGGGGTCAGGAAGGAATTTTCCCCCAGGGCAGATTGGCAAAGGCTTTGGCAGTTTTTTTGCCTTCCTCTGTAGCATGGGGCATGGCTCAATTGCTGGTGGATTCTTCATACCTTAAAGTCTTTAAATCATGATTTGAGAAATGTAATAACCTAGTCATAGGTTAGAGCAGGGGTAGACAACCCCTAGCACATGTGCTGACAGTGGCACGTGAGCCCATTTGGAGCAGCACATGGTGCCCTCTGCATTGTCACCAAAACTGCTGCTCCTGCCACCAAAAAACACTCCAGATGGCTTCTTTTGGGGGCAGCTGGGGCACAGGGAGTCCCCAGGATGCTGCAGAAAGAAATTGTGCAGACCGGCTCCTCTTGGTGGCATGCCTAGGAATGGGTCCCCAGGAATCCCACAGAAAGAACCTGCCCGGAGCGGCAACTCTCAATGGCATGCCACCACTGAAAGGAGGCCTGCCAGGCAGCTTCTTTCTGCTGCGTACCTGGGGACCCTCACCCCAGCCACCACCAAGAGGAGACACTCTGGGAAGTTTCTTTTCATGGCATACCTGGGGACTCATCTCCAGGCATGCCACTGAAAGAAGCCATCTGGAGCAGTTTCTTTTTGTAACTGTCCCCTTTAAGTGGCATGCCTGGGAAGTCTGCTCTCTCCTCCCCTCCCCACAACTCCAGTGGTGGCCATTGCTTTCTTTTGGCTGAGTGTTAAGAACTATTTTCCAGGTCCTATGTGTTGGTATATGGGATAGCCCCAGTCAGGACTGACCTTGAAACAACCATTTCTGAAGTGATCTGAGGCTAGGAATGCCATGGTCTGATTAGAAAATTTGGGAAAATTCGGCAGTGATCGGCGGGAGTTACTCAAGCTCACCCACTTGCCTGCTTCCTGCCTCCCAAGTTCCTCAATAGTCCACCTGGTGGACTGCTAGGGACCCAGGAGTCTGAGGAATCCTGACGCCCAAACTCCCCTCCTGGCAGGCTGTCATTGAGGTAGAACCAGAAATTTTCAAAAAAATTCCAGTTTGGTTCTTTCAAAATGGGATTTTTTTTTCCAAATGCCCCTCCCATGGAAAAAATTGCATCTCCATCTTTTCATTCTGATTGGAAATGCAAATTTTTCCACAGACACAAATTCGGGTTCCAACACAGCTCAAATCAGAATCTGATGCTATCTCTTTCTTGCCCACAAAAAAAAAGTAAATTTAAACATCTTTAAAGTATACATAGAGTATGTCCTTTTAAATACTTATTTGTGTAGACAGAGAAAAGGGTAATTTTGTATGTTTCTGGGGATATTTTTCTCCCAACAATAATTTAGATCATTGCTTGTCTAAAAGCTAAATACAAATTTTTTAAAAATGTGCAGTTCATGTAGTTACCAAAGAGAGAAATTTACTTCTAATTAATAGTATCCTGATGAACTGGCCCCAGTGCATTAAAAAACCCACTAGATTAATCCTGGTATAGAACTGTTTATGTTGTGGCTAGACCCTCTAAGAACCACTGAAGTTCAATCCCAGATTTACCTCTAAAGTGATTAGTGTAAATGTGTGGGATTTAATTTATTACATTTACTGGATGGTAAAGAGAAATTGCCAAAAAGAACTGTAAACACAATTTTAAAAAATGAATATCCAATAATTAATCTGGTTCTTTGTATATTCACAAATCCCAAGAGATAAAGAAGCCCCTTTGCTTCTAACTGTGCTAGACAGACTTTCCATTTCAAAAATTAATGAAAAGAAAACCCAGGATATGAAATCCCAGCAGACACAGCAGAACAATAGTATCACCAGAAGGATGCATGTGACACACAGCCTTTGATTAGAAATCCCAACTAATAGGGTAAATAGAAGGCTGAAACCCTGGGGAATCTAAGGATAGAATGTCTTTATCAAATACATCAGAGTGCTTTTTGAGAAGGTAGTACAAGTTAAATATTTAAATTCATTTTACAGCTAGCTAGAGGCTGAGTTTCCTCTCACATCAGTTTTATACAAGTGCAACTCCATTAACTGCAGTGGAATTACTCCTATTAATACTGATGCAAGTGAGGTCAGAATCAGGGCCCTAATTCAAAATCCAGTCTTTTAAAATGAAACACTCAGACCATCCTTTTTATTTTACAACTGTGCTTTTCAATTCCTTTGTCAAGGATCATATCGCTAGAATCAACGGCTAGGCATAGATAAATCCTCCTTTTGTGACAGCTGCTAATGAACATCTGGTCAGCCAGGATTTGGGGACTTTCATCCCACTCTCACCTATCCTCTCACCCCAATAAACATTTTTATATGCCTTTGCCACTGTAAAAGAAATAAATTGTGTCTGTATACTGAAGCCAGAGATCTTCCCCAGCATTTTGGTAATGGCTGTACATATGGAAGCCATCTGACTCAGTAGAAGTTAAGGCAACATGCAGACTCTTTTTAAGCTGCTTTGGAAACATGACCCAGTGCAGATTGCAGGTTTGCTATAGGGCAGTAAAGCTTCATCACACCGGAGCTGCTTAAGTTGTAAATATATTTGGAAACAGGAGGAAAAGACTGCAACAGTTACCAATACTAATGATAGAGCAGATCTGACTCACCAACTGAGTTTCTCTCAGCTATGTCCCAAAACTGCAACCCTGCCTAAGAGCAGTACTTCTTACTCCTACGTGTGTTATTAGTACTAATGCTAGTAGAATTTCATGTTTAAATTGCCACTTAGCAACCCCTATCTGAATAAGGGATGCTGTACAAAATTTGCCCCCAAATATTGCAAGCGAACCTTTGGGAGCATTGTTTTCGATAGATTTCATGCCAAAATTTGCCAGTTTGGGGCCAACATTTTTCAGTTTCCATTTTTAATCACAAAATCAAAATTTTCCACAGAAATCAAATATTTTCCAGCCAGCTTCCATGTACAAATGTGCATTGTTCTCCCTGTGTACATTTCACTGCATTTAATTTAGCTTTGATTTCAGAAGGACAGGGTCTACTCACATGAGCCAGATTTTGCAGGACTGGGTCTGTGGTATTGAGTTAAGCCACCCGTGTGGCTTCATGCAGTCTGCCTTTTGTTTTTATCGGTCACTTAAAGCTGCCTGATTTCTTTAGAAACTCTCACGTGATGTATTCATTCTAAAATGATTCCTAGATACACATCAGTGAACTCATTAGCTTGATATAATCATAGGAGCCCTGGTTTCTTGTAGTGAAGAGAATGACTCATTCCACACCTAGTCGTTATCATTGATCTCTATTTAATATTGATCTCTGACACCATGTGTTTGCTAAAAAGTGTTGTGCAGTATGTGGCATACACAAAATACCATAATTTTTTTACAAGGGCTGCAACTCAGACAGCAGATTACTAAATCAGTTGGAACTAAATGTGGGGCAAAGGACAGCTGTCTTTTTTTCCCCTGTAAGAAAAATTAAAGTGATAGGCTTTGATTTTTGATAGACTTGCTTAAATACTCATTGATTTCAATTCAGATTAGGAAGAGATAAGCATTTGAAGGCTGGCCAATGGACCTGATCCTATTCTCCTCCACCCCTTACTCAGTAGAAACTTCATAGACTTCAATAGAAGCTTTGCCCGAGTAAGAAGTGTTTAAGAACTATTTTCCAGGCCCTATGTGTTGGTCTATGGGATAGCAACAGTCAGGATTGACCTTGGAACAAACATTCCTGAAGTGATTTGGGGCTAGAAATGCCATGGCTTGATAGAAAATTCAGGAAAAATTCAGCGGCAGTTAGCAGGAGTTACACAAGCTGTGTAGAGTAGCTTGCATAACTCCCGTCAACCTCGTAAATACCCTTCACTGCACTGCGCCACTTCAGGAGTGGTTTTACTAAATTAATCTTCAGATTGACATAGCATGTCTTAACTGACAGCTAAATCAATCTGGAATGATTGATTTGACAGCGGCAAAGTTGTCACCCTCAGTGTAGATGTGGCCCCACTAACTTCAATGATACTGGACTGGACCCCTGAGGAGAGTAAACTGAAACAAAATCAGACTTCCCTCTTTTGATATCAGTAGCTTCTGGGGAAAAGCCACCTCCCACAGTGAGAAAGGGGCTCTCTAAACATAAATTCCTGCCTTTTGCTTAGCATCCCCTGCAGCCAGCAAAAACAATGAACTCTGAAGTCCAGGTGCTCTACTGATCCAAAAGAAACAAGGATGTCATCCCCTCTGTCCTGTACCAAATGGGATGGCCCCAAGTAGCTAGACATTGTCATGGATTCTGGCCAGAATACCTTACAAGAGTATTTAAATAGGCAATATTAGCAGGTGATCTGAGATTGTCTACAACAATGGTTTTCAAACTACGGGTCGGGACCCAGTACTGGGTCGCAGACTGTCAGGTACTGGGTCGCGGCTTCTCCTGCTGCCATCACCAAAAGACTGGCATGCATTGCTCAAAGATGTAATTGTTGGGTCGTGGCCATATATATTTTTTTTCAACTGGGTCCCGAGAAAAAAAGTTTGAAAACCACTGGTCTAGAAGATGGTCTGCAGTCGTCTTTGAGCAGCCTTTCCATTTTTCCCATCCCCATATATACACACACAAATAAGCACTGAAGCATTGTTTGAGAGGGATCCCCCTCCTTCAACATTTCATGTCTTTTTTCCTCATCACTGAAGATTCACCCTGCACATTCAAAAAAAAATCTTCCACATTTTTTAAAGTGCAACTGTTTCAGTAGCGCACTAGAGCGAAGGCGTGGTGACCAAGCTAACTCTGAGCTCAAATCAACTGATGATCCCTTATCAGGGTAAGTGCTGTCAAAACCAGGACAGGCAAAGGCATTTATCATTCCCACCATCACAGCTGTTGTCTTTTCCTGTTAGCCCAATTAAGCATGGAGAAAAGAAATTGCATCATATCAAAGCCAGTTTGTCTTGGAATATAAATTGTCCTCTTGTATTTTACTGTAGATGACACTGTAAGAACAACAAAATAATAATATAAACTCAAATATTGAACTCAAATGTTGTGCTGGAAATCAGGGCCGGATTAAGACATGCTGAGGCCCTAAGCTATGTCAAAATTCAGAGGCCCCATTCCATAAAAAATAAAGAGAAAAAAGTGTATTACATTATAACAGAAAAGGTAATGAAAAAATAAATGATAAACTGTTATATTTGCATATATACATATGCAAAGATGCCATGAAAAGCAACAAAATAAAACATACATCTTGGAAAAAGCCTTATTTGCATTATCAAATACCTTATCATAAATCTTCTTAGGTATCTCCAACATATTTAGAGGCCCCTAAGCCATGGCTTACTTGGCTTGTGCCTAAATCCGCCACTGCTGAAAATACAAAGGAATCTTTTTTGGTCTCTGACTGTACATGGTTTTGAGACAATCCATGACAGGTATCCACTTTCCTTCCCCAACATTTGGTTCATGCAAATACCGTACACACACAACGCCACCACAAATGAGGATAACACACACACACGCACCTACCCCATTGTTCCTGAAGCCTTGCGATATTCAGGAGACCTTTGTGCTCTCAGAAGATTCAGACACTCTAAGGATGAGTCTATATTGATGGCGGCGGCGCAATCTTCGGTTTTCGACTGAGGCATCTATGTAGACGCACTCAATCAAAAACCGAACTGGAGCTGTAACATGAGCTCCATAACTGCACTAACACTACGCTGACCGGATGCCATTTCCGGTCAGCTTAATGTTAGTGTGTAGTGAGGGTATAAGAAGTCAGTGGGAGATACACAAGATATTTTACATACCTTGCGTATCTCCCATCAACTGCTGCCAAAAACAGCGGCTAATGTAGACTAGGGCTAAATCTAGATAGGAATGGAACCTGATTTTCCCCTCAGGAGTTTTAAAGGTTTTTCTACATCCTGTCATCAAAAGTGGCTCCCTCAGCATCCCCATCCTTTTACTTCCCTGACAGTTGGCAACAGAAATTGCACATTTTAGCTTGGAGGACAGGAGCTCAGTAATTTTCTCTTCAGCCATTTGCCAAGGCCATTCTGGAAGTGAGCCTAGGGCATTATTGGAAGAAAAGCAAAGCTGGCTCCTGGCAATAAACACCAAAGAAGCACATCACCCTTGTGGCATGCTGTATATGTGGCAGGAGATGGAGATGCTCCATTGTGTGCTGGATTGTCATATAAAATCTACACAGATGCAGCCATTTGCTTTATTTTTTAACTTTGCTTCTGAGGAATAGAATGAATCACAGGGCGCTCTTGTTGACACAGATAGTCTCTTTCTAATGCAAGGATGAACAGGTTAAGTACCCTAGTTCCAAGCTACATAACAGAATTATATTTTTCATATTCAGCTTCACAGCAAATATTAATAAATGAATCCACCTAACACCCCAGGGAAAGCAGATATTTATTATCACCTTTGTACCATAGAAATTGAGACAGATAGTGTATACGTCCTTCCCAAGGTCATATAAAAGAGAAGTACTGTATCAGAGACAGAACTAGAGTTCAGTTCTTGGCTCCCAGTCCTACACAACTGGGCAGTGCCTCTTCTATTAATAACAATTACTATACAAATACCTCTTTATGGTACCATTTAGGGTAGTTTCTCTGGTCTGGGTGGCTTAAGTTCATTATCAAACTGGAGAGCAACAATAGCTCTATGTAACCTTTCCTCCACAACTCACTGCTAATCCTGGGCTAGGCTGTGAAAGAGGCATGTTTCTTACTTAAGCTGGAACAGACTTGATCTGCTTAAATTTATGCCTAGTTATCCATGATTTCAAGAGATCCTTTGGATAGCCTAGGGGTTTGCCAGGCCATAGAGGTGACCCAGAAATGTCTCCTGTGTGGGGGGATGTAAGGAAGATGGGAATAGAACTATTGGAGGAGCACAAAACAGCTGGAGCAGGGCTGTCAACCTGGCCCACTGTCCTTCCCAATTAATGCATTGTGGCAAACTGACCACTCTGCTCCTGTGGGTCCTGTGCTTCACTCTGTTGTGGGGCCCAGGGTAAGCCCTGTTTCTGGGCAGTTGGTGCCCCCACCAGCACAGAGGGGCAGGAGGGGGAAGGGGCCCAGGCCCTCCCTCTACTTCAAGCCCCAGCCCAGGGGCCCTAGGAATAGCAGCTGCACACTGCTAGCAACAGTACTACCTTCCCCTGGGCTATTTCCCCCTCTCTGTGCTCCTTTACCTCTCTCATGGCCAGGTTCTGTTCCCTCTGCCTTTCTCCAACACCCCTCACTCACTGCTGCTAGTCCTGCTTACTCTCCACACCAGCTGGCTGAAGCAAGGACCTTTTTATCAGCTGTGCCTTAATTGGTCTCGGGTGCCTCTAATTAACCTGAAGCAAACTCTGCTCAGTCTGCAGGGAACAACACCCAGATCATTCTAGGGCTTATATATCTGTCTTCAATGATGCTCCTGCTTTCCCCCAACCTGTTTCTATATGCACTCCCCATCCATGGCCCCACAAAGTCACAGGACCTCCTCGCCAACCCCCTCCTGGCCTACACCAAGGTCGCAATATATAAAACCAGGCAGAGGAGGTTGGCCTAAGGGGGTCTCTGCAACTGTGGAGCCTATTTCCGGTCCCTTGTCTGCACACGTCCCCGGGCAGAGTTCCTCTGGGCAGCGTCCACTGGCTCCTTTGACACCTTCCGGGAGCAGTGGATGCTGTCTGAGGTTCTCTGCTCGGTGTCCCCTTCAGAGTTCCTTGTTTTAAACCTTTGACCCACACGCCCATCCCTGTTTGTCATTAGTTGTCCCCTGAATTCATTTGGATCCAGGTCCAGTGCCACCTCCCCTTAGGCTGGGGGAGGGATTTTAGCATCAGGCGGGCTTGCGCCTACCCACCACCTACCCAGTATTTCCAACACAATGACTCTCCTGCTTCCTTCTGGCCCTGCTGTCTCACAGCATGAACCAGAATAGAATAGAAGTGTCATGCAGAATGGGGATATTAAGCTGAGCTAGTGGTAATTAAGCACGGAGAGTACATGTAATTCCAGACCAGTGTTTTAACTTGGATCATTTTAATCAAGTTTTAATTAAATGTATTGTGAATCGCTTTAAATATTTGCTCTATCTGCTGCTTTCTGATCTTGGTGGCATAGAGTTACTTTGACAATTCTAAGCACATTTTAAATCCAGATATAGGATGCTGTTAAATATGTTACTTCTTCAGTTAGTTAACTACTGGATTCATGTGGAACATAAATATGCTGGCCCAGATTTGGCTTTCACAAAAGGGTGTGAGTCAATGTCCGTTGAAGTGAAAGGGCTTGATTTTTATGTACATTAAGGCCTCTTTACACTGATTGTGCACATTTTTTACCCCTTTACACTGTTATAGGATGTAAAGGGGCCTTAATGTAAGTGAGAATCAAATTGCCATGTTCAAGGTCTTAGTCTTTGTTTTCAAGATGCTCAGTGACTTTCCCCTCGGGTACCTAAAAGATCCGTTATAGATCCAGAATGAGGATGGTGGTCAAGACCCCCACTCCTCTGGTACAATGGAACATTCTGCCATAAGGATAAAACTTATCTGGGCCATAGGCAAAGCCTTCTTAGAGGCCAGTCCAAACCTGTGTAAGGAACTCCTCAGGAACTAAGGATTATAACAAATCTCAGCACCTTCTGCTCTAAGTACAAGGCATATTTCTGTGACTGCCTTCTCTAACATAAACATGTAGCAGCACATACATTCTTTAAAAAACAACTCTACCAAAACAAAACATTCCACTTCCCACCATTCTCCCCTGAGGAGAAGATGAGAAAAAATAAAGCAGAAGTGATAGATGTTAGTCACGATGCTTAATAATGGAGCATGCTCAGATACTACCATGATAAGCACAGTACAAGAACCTGTGAAGAGCAGAATAACTGTGTAAACTGGAGTAAGTCCATTACCTTAGTGCTGTTTTTTGGATCCCTCCATAAACAAGATGAAACACTTCAAGAGAATTGGGAGTTTTATTAATAATTTATACGAGTATTTCCTGTAGATTCTGTTTTTGCCCTAAACTATACGGCTCTTTGATTGTGACAAATAGCTATAAAGTCTCCACTTTTTGGAATAGTTTACCTTAATGTGAAAAATGAAAAGTCATTTAGCCTAAGGAAATGCATGAACTTGCTTCCAATTAATAAAATGTATTAACCTCCAGCTGGTAAGAAGCAGTAATCAAATGTCTTAATCCTCCCGTTTCAAATTAGTCACATTTCTTTTCCTCCTCACATTTTAAAAAGAAGATTGTAGCAAATGCTATTTAGAACTCCTGTATAATTTTCACTTTTCTCCCAACTGAGAGTTTTCCAGTATAAATCACAATAATACAGTCATAGTAATGGGGTGTTAAATTACAAATGCACAATTGCAAAATACAGTAAAATCCAATTGTTTCTATACATACCATTTATGACACAAAGATCAAATAAAACATTGGAAGCTGATCAAAACTATACAAAGTATCAGGGCTTTTTTTGAGCCGGGTCTCCCTTCCCCTGCTGACCCTGCCCCTAGCTGGGCAGTGGAATCAGCAGGGACCAAGAGCGGCACGTTCCCAGGCTTGTCCAACCTGCGGCTGCGGGCCAGAATCCAGTCTGCAGAGCCTGGGAGCTCTGGCTAGGCTGCAGCTTTTTCAAATCTCCCACCCTGAGCATGCTCAGATGCATGGCTCAGGGTGGGAGCAGCCTGGCCAGGGAGCGACTCTGGCTACTCCTGCAGCTCCAGCCAGGTAAGGGGGGAAGGGATTGGGGGAGCAAGAGGAGTGTAGAAGGGGCCCAGGGGGTCAGGGAACTGGCAGGCAGGCGGGGAAGGGACCAGGGGGACGAGAGGAGCGGGGAAGGGGCCCAGGGATCAGGGAACTGGGGGGCAGGAAAGGGGCCACGGGGGGTTCAAGAGGAGCAGGAAAGGGGGGGGGGGTCAGGGAGCCGGTGGAGGAAAGCTATATTTTCTAGTAATTTACTAGAAGGTTTTCAAAACCAAAAGGTACAAAGTACTTAGGCTTTTTAGATGTCTGAAACTAGGCACCTCCTTTCACATTCAGGCAGCAAAATAAATGGCCTCATTTTCAAAGATGTTCATCACTCATGGCTCCCATTGACTTAATTGGGAGTTAGATCAGGACCCATGAAACCATCTTACAGAGATGAGGTAAATCAGAAAGAGTGAATTTTAGGTGAATGAGAGTTTATTGAAGAAGATACGCTGGATACAGCATAAAGATAGGTGGTGACTAACCCTGCATGGATGCATAATGCACCTGACCTCTTCTCCTAAACCTCATGTTCTCACTCTTCTCTGAGGCTCTCCCACAGACTATAGGGAAATGGTTTCTTTTCTACAGGTATTTAGGAGATCAAAAGGAGGGAGCTAGAGAGTGCAAGAGGCTTGCAGTTGAGGAGTTTCCTTCTCAGTCTGGAGGAGAAGACAGCCCCTACAATCCAAGTCCTTTCAGCCCTTGAGTGAAGGGAGTGTATGAAGCTAATCCAACCATGGGACTAGCTTCCCCAAAGGGAAAAGAAGGCAGGGCTGTAATGAAGCTCCATCTTCATTAGCCCACAGAGCTGGTTGGGGTGGAGTGAAGGGCATGTTGCATTCCTTCAGCATATTATTGTCCGCTTTGGCAGCATTCAGGAAGCATTATGCTTGAGCACTCACAATACCTCCTGGAGTCTTCTGCAACTGGGATCCAACTCACCAGCAGCAGAAAAAAGCAGTTCACATTACACAGATTTGCATGAGTATTAATTAATATCTTAGATTAGTAACATGCACAGAAGTAATGAGAAAATGGTTTGCCTGCCATAGAAGTCATGTAAAAAGATTAGGGCTCTACCGTATTATAGTAAATAGTCACCAACATGTAACAATCACATTTTTTCTCTTAACATATACAGAAAGATCAACATCAGAGAGATTCATGGTGTATAGCATTCATTGTACAGAAACGAATACTCATTGTAAAAGCATTTCATCATCAACAGCAGATGGCCACCCTGTTCTTTTGAAGTATTTAATCTGTAAAAATTCAGTTTGGCATTTCCTAAAGAGACTAATACCACCAAATTAGTTTAATCTATTCTTGCTTTGTCTGTATTTCTGAGTCTCAGAATGATTTAATTAGTAACTAGTGGTATAGCACAGTAGACAGATTACTGACCTGTTAACCTAAAGATTTATTTAATCTCATTTTAAAAAATGGTTGGGAAACCGATTTTTGTTAGCCATGCCGTAGTGCATTTAATTTGACAAAAGATTGTTCTTGAAGTTTTTAAGAACTCAGCCTGCCTGCCAGAGACAGCAGCCCTGTTGTTCCCAGAATTGTTGTAGTCTAGTACAGAAGGACACATGCAGCCAGTGCTCTTTTGTGGAGATATATTTTTTTGTTCTGTCTTCTTTCCATTTCTTTAATCTAAAACAAAAGCCATTTTAGACTGAAAAGAGAGAGAGTGTGTGTGTGTCTCTCTCTCTTTAATAAGCATGTATTTCCCAGTCCATGTTTGCAAATATAATACCTGCTAGAACCACAAAGCTCATATTCTGAAGGTTTGATATGACAACCAGGTCATTTGTTTACTGACTTATATTTGACTTGTTAGGGCTCAGAATATTATACAAACAAGCTGTGATATGGAGAATAATCCTCATTATGAAATTCAATTTACTGGTATGTTTCTTCTTCAAAAAGGAGCTAGGACACAGATATCCATTCTTAATGTATTATCTTTTAACCCTGCAGGTTGTCCCTCTGTTCTAATTACTCCCGCAAATTCAAAAGGCTGGGCAAACAGAAGGAAAACTGTTAAAAGAACTCAGAAATGGGTTGGATTTTCTTTTTCCAATATTTGCCATCTGGGAAGGATCACCCTAGAAAAATCTCCCCTCTGCCACAGGATCTCCTTCATGCCTTCACTTTCATTGAGGTAAAAGAAAACACTGCACGCTTGCTAGGCAGCGAATTTTCCTCTTTCCACCCCAGCTCCCCAGCTTCAATCTACTCTGCCTGGGCTGCGGCTTTGATGTTGCATCAGACAGCTTTGAAACAATAAACTGAAGCCAGAATTAAGACCAGCCAAGGGTCAAACATACAAAGGATTCAGCCAAGTTATATCAGCACATGAGATGACTACTCATGGAAATTGCACAAGTGTTTGGGATTCTGAATAACAGGACCAAATTCTGCTAGTCTTACTCTCATGGGTACTCTCATTGAAGACAATGAGGAAGATAAGCAGAATTTGGCCGTGTTTTGTAAGCTGGCTTTCATAGTTATGGGTCTCTAATAAAATGTGTGTGTACTCCAAATGAAACCAGAGTGAATATCATTCTGACTATGGATTGGTATTTATTTAGCTTCCTACACTATAGCAAATTCCAAAGGGGTAGCCGTGTTAGTCTATAGTAGAAGGACAACAGAGTCCTGTGGCACTTTTAAAGACTAACAGATTCGATAAATAAATCTGTTAGTCTTTAAAAGTGCCACAGGACTCTGTTGTCTTTACACTATAGCAGTTAACTTAGCTTACCTCCAGCTATACTCATGGAGGCCCTTCCTCTCTGTTCATTTTCTTTCTTTCTTTCTTTCTTTCTTTCTTTCTTTCTTTCTTTCTTT
>ML685874.1:11152556-11180847 GCA_007922175.1 Pelusios castaneus | reverse complement strand
TTTCTTTCTTTCTTTCTTTCTTTCTTTCTTTCTTTCTTTCTTTCTTTCTTTCTTTCTTTCTTTCTACTGATTTTGATTTTCCCACACTGACTATGCCACCCTGCCCCTGTTTTTGTCTTACGGGTTTGGACTGTTTAGTTCTCTTAACTCAAATGAGTCAGAAATAGCCCTGCCACAGTTGTAATCAAATGTCATTTTTGAACAATGGAGGATTGAGAAGAAGCCATTGGTTGTGTGTATATGTCCGTAAGGAAGCTTAAATTGGGGTTGGGATGTGAGCACCGCTGAGGTACACAAAAGGATTAAGTGCGGCTGATTTCTGGGTGAAATCTGTTTAGTGTTGCTGCAAAAGGCTGGGAAGAAGGAGACGTTTGGAGGCCTAAATAGGAGTTAGTCTCTAGATGCCAAGTGCCCATTGATTTCCATTGTGAAACAAGTGCCTAACTGCACTTTGTACTCTTGAAAAATTCCCCCGATCTCCCCAAATACTGGAAGAGGAGAGAGATCCAGAGGAGACAGGTGGAAGGGGAGCGACTGTAACAAATGCCATCCATTGCTAACATGAGGGTCCATAAAGCCCCTAGAAACACAAAACACTTGGTTTTCCACTGCATGTCATCATTCACAGCTGTAAAAAGTGGAATAAGACACAATGATCCTGATTCCCCTCACAGTTACCCTATTACAAATCAATAGTAACCCTAATGATGTCACTAGAAATAAACAGGTGTAAAACTGGGGGTCACAACCACATCCTATCTGTTCAGTTTGGTAGCGATTTTACACCCATTTTTACACAGGTATAATGGAGCATCAGCCTACAGTATGTAGAAATGTGCTTTTGGTATTGGATATGGTTGGACAAGAGACAGTGTAAACAGGATAGTTTTAACTAGGCTGTGAAATGTAGGAGCAATAGATCTTTCTAATCATCAAGAAATGCTGGTGGTTATTCCATAACATTTTGGGTTTGGTTTCTTTTCCCCCCCAAGTCAGTTAAAAAAAACAGATCACTGTTTTATTTGCCTGAAGCTATAATTAAGGACATTAAGGAAAGGCTGTGTAGTGTATGCTAAGCTGTTCAGGAGGACGCTGAGGATTCAACGTGCAGGACAAAAAGGGAAAAAAGGGTAGAGTGTAGAACAGGAAATCTAGACATCTCATCTGTATGCAGAAAGAGGAGGAGACATCATGAAGACTGAGATGTCAGGTTTGCTGAGTATGTGAGCAGAGTTCTAGAGAGACATGATTTGTTAATTAGATAGTATCAAACTGAAGATGTCAGACACAAACTAGAGGATGAAGTAGAATGGGATGGGCTGCAATAGAAAACAAGAGAAGGTAATAGACTTCTGCTATCTTTAAACAAACATGGTCTGATTTCAGGTGTTAGGCATTCATAAATTCTATTGCAGTCAATAGGATGTCAGTGAATTTGGAAATCAGGCCAACTAGCTCTTTAAAAATAAAGGATGGTGTGTTCGGACAACAGCCTCTAAAAATTCATATTCATTAGATGTAACAAGCATTGTTTTATCCTTAATGCATGGGGCATTTTGCCTATATCATTCCATATACTGAAATGATAATTATACCCACTAAGCTGTTCAGGCATTTCTAGTCCAAGAAGGACGGAGGGAACATTATTTAAAATTAGTCCCATTAAAACTGGCAGGAAAATAAGACAGTGGAAAAACACATTCACTACCAAATTAGGATTAAGGAGATTTTCATTGAAGAGAAATCAGTTAGCTAATTAATGTATGCACAAATTATACAGTGCATCTATATAGTGTATGAAGAACTCATACACAACTCGCATTAGAATAAGCAGGAATTATATAGGTAAATGAAAGGTGGTTGATGAAATCAGGGAAGTTCATCCCTCTCCCCCACAGTAAACATATTTTTGTGAATCTGGTTCTTATAAAAGTGAGAGAATAGTAGCATTGGCTAGAATCATTGAGTCAACAGCTGTGCAAACTTCCCCATATGAGTTTGCAGGCAGATCTGTGTGTCATCTCTGCTCTTCCAGATTGGGTATCCCGTGGCCACAGACCGCCAATTGTGTCAAAAAGAGTGATGCTGGTGTGAGTGGTCAGTAGGCAGGGAGGTCACAAATAGAAATGCATTTGGTGGTCTAAGTGAGGATTTAAAGATTAGAAGTTCTTAAAATGCATAATGCCTCAGGACCAGACAAGGAAGCAAGGACAGAGATGAGAAGATTTAACAGATTTATTTTGTTTTAAATCCCCTTTGTTTCACTATTTCAGGAAAGACTCATGGAAGCTGGGGAGTGGGTACTCTTTTGCAGAAAGGAATTTGGGATATACCAGAATTTAATTAACCAGTTTAATTGCATATAATTGGTATTATTTGACTGAAAAGCCTCACCCTACTAACAGGTGTTGATGCTGCTGGCTTATTCTAAATAGATCCACAGAGGAAGATGGTTTGTTGCTTCAACTGGATGCCTGTATGACAGAGAACTGTGGCACCAATATTAATAAAAACAAACCTTTCAAATCTTTTTAAAAGGTCAGGAGCAGATCTGATAGCTCCAAACCCAGTCCACTATCAGACTATCTTCCCTTTTGTCTACATAGAAAGTTCCTCATGAAGCAATAGTAAATATATGTTCCTCAACACAGTTGTATGAAGTGTGGTTGTAGGCACATCAGTCCTAGAATATTAGAGAAACAAGGCAGGTGAGGTAATATCTTGTGTTGGACCAAGAGAAATTAGTGAGAGAGACAAGCTTTCAAGCTTACACAGAACTTTTCTTCATGTCCGGGAAACTATCTCAGAGCGCGTGATAGCTAAATACAAGGTGGAACAGGTTGTTTATCATATTTCAAGGGACCATTCAAGCTGAAGTGACCTGTTAACGCTCCTATAGTCATAGGGAGGAAAGGAAGAGAAAGAAGTGAAATGCAAGTGCACCACAAAACCATGATGTACTGGAGATACATCAATGATATTTTTATCCTTTGGACAGATGCCTTAAACTCCCTTACAGATTTCCACCTCAACTTCTATACCACCACTCCTCCATTAGATGCTCTCTGGATATTCTCACACAAACATCAATTTCCTGGTCCCCACAATCAGCTTCAGAAATGGAAGCCTATAGAAGCTATATGCAAGAAACCCACAGCTCACCACACCTACCTTCAGATCCAGCAACCACCCCAATACCCTTAGAAATCTGTTCTCTATAGGCACTCAGATACCAAAGAATATACTCAGGGAAGAAAGTCCAGGATACACACTTTAACACACACAAATCTGCCTTCACCAAAAGGAATAGTCCACCAGAAAGCACATCACATCATGGAATAGACCACCCAAAAACCCAAGAGAACTTGGTTCAATACAGAAATAAAACGCTCTCTGACCACATACCCCTAGTTGTCACTTACCACCACTCCACACTGGAACAGGTTATCAAAAATCTTTCCTGAACCCCCTTTTCTGGCCTTCAAACCAACCCTCCAACCTCTCCAGTTCATCATCAGAAGCAAGTTCCCTAAAGACCAGGACACACCAACTAAAAGCAGCACCAGACCCTGCCAGAACAAAAGATGCAAAATTTGCAGACATAGCTCCATTGTTAAAATGATCAACACCCCACAACACACCTCACAAGATCCAAGAGTCCTACACATGCCTACCACAACATGGGGCATACGTCATCCACTGCACTAAATGCCCCTTTAGCAACTTTGTTGTCAAAACTAGACAATCACTATGCTCTCAAATGAACTCATAAAGGAAAATGATAAAACACAAAACATCACATCATACCAGCCCACATCCTCAAAGGAAATCTGCAGAGCATCTTCAAAATGTGAGCCTGGGAGCTTAAATTCATAACTTTTCTAGACACTAAAAATTATGGATTGAATAAAGATATTCTATTTATGGCTTATTACAACAATCTATAACCTGTTAACAAGTGCTCCAGCTGCTTTCTCCTCCCCTCCCCCCAGATACCTTTGCTCAGAGGCGGCTTTTGGGGTAGGCGAAGCAGGCGAATCGCAGGCCCCATCGCCTGCTTTCCCTATCCCAAAAGCTGCATCTGCCTCAGTCAACAGCAGGAGGAGGAACTGGCTCAGGGAGCTGGGACCATGTGGGGGGAGTTGGGGCCATGTGGGGGGACCTGGGGTGACAAGCGGGGGTGGTGACAAGGGAGAGCAGGGTGACAGAGGGGCCGCCTATAGGGGGCCCTGCAATGGGCCTTCACCTAGTGCCCCCTATAGCCAAAGGCCGCTTCTGCCTTTGCTTTAAGCCTTATGACTAGAGGGGTGGTAAGGGACCATTTCACCTCAAATTGTCCCTTGAAATATGTTGTATTTTGTTGTGGAACTCTGAATTAGTTTCTGAGACCTAAAGAAGAGCTCTGTGTAAGTGCCAAAGCTTGTGTCTCTCACCAACAGAAGCTGGTGCAATAAAAAAATAGATATTACCTCACCCACCTTGTTCCTCAAAATAGTAGCAGTTCCCATGTATGGTGTAAGAGGTAGTGCAGAAACACTCAGTACCTACTACAACAAAGGATGAGACAGTCAAACTTCCAGAGGTCAAAGGCATTTAGTAGTTAATGTATGGTTGAAAGTGATTTCAACAGATTCATGACAAGTGTTTGCCCTCTCATCAATTGATGTTTAATTTTAACATTTAGATGTTTTTGTTTTTTCCTCCTAGATCTCTGAATGGAACAATTTAAATCTTTTGATTTTAAAAAATAAACAAAAACAATATTGTGTTAAAGTAATTAATTGGCTTTCCTTTCCAGCCATTTTAATGTTTTCTCTTTGTTAGATAGTTTTTATTGAACACAGAGGTATTAAATATTTTATCTTGTTTTTCTTACCAATTAGTTTCTGTTGGTACATATAATACTTTAGAACATTACAACCCATTCTGCATAAACTGATTTTTTCCCTCTCCTTTAAGACATAATGCAACACATAAATTCACAGCTACCCATAGTAAGAAACAGTGCTCTGACATTTCTAAATTTTAATTGTGTAGATATGGAAACAATAGCCAGGCAGGTGCACAGGACCATTCCCAGTTATCTTCATAAATGCTTTGATAGAGTTTGTCAAATAATTCCACAGGACTAATATTCATTGTGAATGTTAGTGTGTTTTCATTTAATTTTTTTTATTATCAAACTGCCCTACTCTGTATTATTATTGG
Organism: Pelusios castaneus; assembly: GCA_007922175.1. Taxonomy (NCBI): domain Eukaryota; kingdom Metazoa; phylum Chordata; order Testudines; family Pelomedusidae; genus Pelusios; species Pelusios castaneus. The sequence continues at coordinate 11,175,639 of ML685874.1, read as the reverse complement.
CTGTACTGTAATGTAGCACTGCTTAGAAGACTCCATCAAAATCAGGGCTGCCCTGGTATGAGCATTTGACACAGAAGTGAGACACAGTCTCAGCCCTGATGAGCTTTCAGGCTAAAAAACTAACAAGACAAACAACAGGTGACAGAAAGAAAATATCATTCCCATTTCACACATGGGGATGCAAGGCACAACGACATTCTGTGTGAGTCACCTTAGGCAAGTCACTTAAAGCCTGTACCTGGCCTAGCAATTTAACCAGATTTCCTGAGTCTTAGCTATGAGACCGCTGTAGACAAGTGCCAGTATGCCCCCCTGGACAAGTGCCTCCTGGTGATGGAACTGGGGAATAGTCAAGTGGCACTCCCATCTGGTGGCCTAGGCTCTGTCTTTCCCACTTTAGCCCCAGACCTCAGCCCTCCAGCTGAGTCCTTCCTTAGTTCTCCCCTTCTAGGACACAGTCTTGTCCCAGCTGGCCCATTTTGCCTCAGTGGCCACCACCAATCCAATCTCTGCCCACTAGGAGCCTGGGGGAGGTAGGCAGGAACCTGGGCCCTTCCAATTCTCCAGGCCCCAGGCCAGGGACTGTAGACACCACTCCAGGCACTGCCTCAACCCTGTTCACAATCCATCAAGTCCCCTGGGCTATGGCTTCACCTCCCCCAGGTACCTCCCAGGGACCAGCCAAGCCACAGCAGTCTCCACAGAGCTGTACCTGGTCTTGCCACCTGAAACCAACAACACATCTTGCAAATCAAGGGAAAACTGCCCAGAGCAGAAGCTGCAGACTTTCTTTTATACAGGCTCCTGGGCCCTGATTGGCCCTGATGCCTCCTGCCCCTATTGGCTGTTTTCTTTTACAGGGATTTTAACCCCTTTGCTACTAGAGCAGGAAAACTACCCCTCTACACCACCCTCCCTTTCATACAATTATAGAAGAGAATTCAAGATAAAGGAATATAAAATTAACCCTTGTTATAATCTGGGAACTATTGTATGGCCCCTAAAAGAACCCACAAAATATCTTCCTCTAAGCCACAGATCACATGATAATGTAACAGCTTTCCAGAGAGCAGGGGTTATTAATAAAGTATACTCAATCTAAAAGCTCTGATATAAAGGAATATTTATGAACTACTTAAAATACTGTGTTAAAAGTGAGGTGCATAGGTCATAAGTATAGCATTATCTGCTTCATTAGACTGGCCATATATCATGCAACATAAAAAGGAAATACCACTCGGTGTCCTGTTCATTATATTATTCCACAATTATCTTGAAATAAGTCTCTGTCATAATAGCCACAAATGAGGCTGCAATTAATTCATAACAAATTAAAATCTCAAGTACATTGCATTATTGCTGGCCATCAAAGAAATGTTGATTTATATCTGCATGCTTCATAATCTGTACATGGGGGAGAAGCGGTTGTTTCTTATGTGCTCAAGGGGATAAAAATCATCCTCATTTTCTACAACAAAAGAGGCTTTTTCATAACTGAGGGAACATAGGAATACATCAGGAGCTCATTATATATTCTAATGGATTCAGCACCTCAGCAGAGGCTCATTTAGCTGCTCTCCTACAAAATACAGACCCTGCTTTTCCACTTCCCAGTGGAATTTATTTAAATACAGGAGTAATTTCCTAGACACGAAACTTGTTTCTATTAAGTCACATTTATCTTGGCAACTTGCTGAAAATACTAAAGGTTCATCCAGTGTCAGATCTCACTGGCAAACCACAAACCCCTCCACAGGCAAGAAGTTTGCCCAAAAGGATGTGGACAAATTAGAAAGAGTCCAGCGGAGGGCAACGAAAATTATTAGGGGGCTGGGGCACATGACTTACAAGGAGAGACTGAAGGAACTAGGCTTATTTAGTCTGCAGAAGAGAAGACTGAGGGGGGATTTGATAGCAACCTTCAACTACTTGAAGGGGTGCTCCAAAGAGGAGGGAGGTAGGCTGTTCTCGGTAGTAACAAAGGACAGAACAAGGAGCAATGGTTTCAAGCTGCAAGTGGGGTGGTTGAGGTTGGATATTAGGAAAAACTTTCTCACTAGGAGAGTAGTGAAGCATTGGAATCGATTGCCTAAGGAGATGGTGGCATCTCCATCTTTGAAGATATTTAAGGTCCGGTTAGACAAAACCCTGGCTGGGATGATTTAGTGGGAGTGGTCCTGCTTTTAGCAAGGGGTTGGACTAGATGACTTCATAAGGTCCCTTCCAGCCCTAAGATTCTATGATTCTATGATGTTGAGGGTATGACAGGGTCCCACCCAGACTGGAACACCCTCATGGCACAGTCTGGCCCTGCAGCATGGGACAAGGGAGCTTGTTCTCAGTTTCCTCTTGATTCTCCCTATAACTCATCCATAGCCCAGGGCACTTATAGTAAGTAACATTCCACTTCTTGAGGTCCATTTTGTAAAGTCTTTATAAAATGCAGGCTTCTTTGGCCCTTCAGGCCCAAATCCTTCCCTTGTACCAAAGTTTTGGGTGCCCAGTTTCCCTCCAGTTTATTCTGACACAGGAAATTTTCCTTGTCCCACTGCACACCCTGGCCTCTCTTAAAACAATTTTTCACAAAGGTTTCAAGGGTATTTAGGCACCTAAATCTTATTGAAATAAATGGGTATTAGGCACTTAAATTCCTTTGAGGACCTGGGCCCTCCTGCCATCATCTCAGAACCCTTTCCCCTTGAATAAGTGTTTTCCCAGACCTCGTTCTTGGGACTAGGCTTTGATTTGAACAGGCTTCCTCTGTCTACCAGTAGCTAGACTGCAGCTCTGCTCCACAGAGCCATTCTTGAACTCACACACTTCTTCTCCTTGGTCCAAGGACTCCACAGCCCTTCTTGGGGCTGTACTGTGATTCAGGTAGGCTTCCCCAGCCCACCACTTATGCTTCTGGTTCTGTATCCCATCCCAGGGAGCCTGTCTCCTTACTTGAGGGTCACCTGCAATTCTTTCCTTCAAACTATCTACTTTCTCCTCCTCCTGGGAGTCACTTAACTCCTGAGTTTTATCATGATGAGAAGGTAGCTATCTAATTAATACTTGTCTCCTATTCCCCAGTTTGTCTGCTCCCTTGAACATCTATTTCCTTCAAGGGGCCATGTCATAAAATAGGGGTTGCTGGCCTTGAGTCCCACTCCTTAAAGAGGACAGACTATCCTGTTAAATAGTTCAGGGCAACTCTCAGCTGGCCACTACAAGACTAGAATTGAGTGCCGTTGCCTAAGGAGAGGACATAGCCAAGATACTGAAGCAGGCTGGGTGAGTAAGGATTCCATGGAAATCTCTGCTGCCACTGTAGCCCTCCCCTCCCCCTGCAGGGTGTAGCTCAAGCCTCCTCCCTGGTATTTACTTCTTCCCTCTCCTGGCATGGGTTGGATCCTGGATTCTTTTTTGTGTTGCCTGGTGCCTCCACAGAAGGGGACTCCTCTCTGTGGCTAGGACACAAGGAGTTCTGGCCCTTGGGAAAATGAATTAATACTATCACTGCTGTCAAGAGGTATAAAACACAGTACAAAGGAAGCAACAAAATACATCAGTGCAACCCCCAGTAAAGAAATGAAACATCCAAAGATACCAATATAACAAAGGGGGCCTTTACTGGAACCAGGAGAATAGGCTCTGGAGAAGGAATGGGTCAGGATTAACTAACAGGTACTCTGTCCTCTACATGTTCCCCACTCCCACCACTTCTCATCCCCTTGCTCCCTCCCTGGCATCTTCCCAGGCAGATGGTACCCTGAGGATGACTCTGGAGGTGAGGGCTACAGCACAGCCTTGTACTAGGGATGTAAAGATTAGTTTAATCCAAAATCTGTCTAAACGTTCTTTAAAAAGAACAGTTAAAAGCTGGGAGGGGGATAGTCGCAGTTGGGCAGCAATTGGTGGCAGGGAAACAGAGAGCCCAGCATGGGGGTAGTCCCAACTCCACTCACCCTCCTCACCAGCACACCTCCTGCTGGGCTTCACGCCTCCTGCCGAGCCCAGCTGTGGCTACCCCCACCCCCACTGGACTCTGTGCTTCCCCACCAGCAAGAGCTGCCCGCAAGCTGTCACTGACGGAGGAGACAGCTCAGGTGCTGGTCCCCTCCAACCCCAAGTTCAAATGGTAATCAGCTGTTTAAAACATTTAAACTAGTGGTTCCCAACCCATGGCTCAAAAGTGGCCCTTGGAGTCTTTCAAAGTGGCTCTCTGCTCTCCTCCTGCTGACTGCAGAAGGGAGCCACTGCCTGAAGACTGAGGTGGAACGCATTGTGGTGGGGCTACAAGACCAGTGCAGGCTTGTTGCTGCACACAAAGGGTGTTTCCCTCCCCTGGGCTAGAGCAGGGAGCATGGCAATTTGCTCTACATAGGTCCATAGGCACTGGGGCCCTGCTGGAGCCAGAGAGAGGGGAGCACTGATCTTCTGTCCCCCTGGCTGCATAAGGGAGTCACTGCTTAGGGACACAGATGGAGCACAAGGGGCTGTAGGATGCATGTGGTTTCCCTGTTGCAGCCAGGGGGAAGGGAAATTAGCAAGGAGGCAGCCTCCTCCTTTAACTGCTTCTGTCTGGTTGCAGTGAAGGGATTGGTAGTTGGGAGGGAGGGTTGCTGGTGAGGAGCCAGGACCCATCATGCTTGAGGAACACCAGGATCGAAAAATCAGAGCTTTCCAGTTTGGCCTGCCTAGCAGGCCACCAACCATGACTTAGCTGTCAGGCCATGTGCTTCAGTGTGTAGTGACAGTCACTCACCTACACTAGTGCATTGTCTGTGAGTGTAACACACACTGTGAGTAATTTGTAGGTGTAAAATAGTGAATGTAAAACTGAGCACAGTAACATCAAAATATTTACTTTCAATATGTGGTTATTTGTAACCCTTAATGGCGTATACATCGATGCCTTTTTTTTATGATGTTTGCAGCCTTCAAGCCACAAAGGTTTGAAACCACTGGTTTAAACTGATTACCATTTAAACAATTAAACTTTTCCTTCCCTACCTTGTACCGTGTCTTCACCCTTGAGGGTCCCCCCATGGATCCTGGGCCTGGAGTCCAGTGGAGGTCTCAGCTGGCTCCTGGTAACCATTGCAAGGTAAGATCTCTGCCACTCCACTGATCTCTGCAGGGCTGGAATTGTCTGACCCATGCACTAGATCCCACAGTAGTTCAAAAACTCCCTTCACAGGGAGTGGGATTTAATCAGAAACTCCCTGAGCTGTTCTGCCTCTCTCTCTCTCACACTTCCCTTTAAACTAAAACTCAAACTAAGCCTTGTCTCTCACCTGTCAGTGACATCCATGTCTCCTAGTCAGGCTATACCTCCCACTAGAGCTGAAAAGCCTCAGCTCATGTTGGCCCAGCAAATTGCTTGGCCAGATCACTCCAGGCAGAAGCCTCCCTGGTGGAGGAGCAGGAGTTACTAATCCATTCTGTCCCAACGCTCACCTCCACTCATGAGTGAAATGGTGTCAGAGAGCTCTGGTAGCCATTATTGTTGCAGTCCATGAGCTAGGACCACCTAGGTTCACTGGTGAGTGTGTGTTGGGTGGGTTGCACAACTTTAAACTGCTCTCCTGAGGAGAGCCTTACAGGAAAGGTGATAATGGGGTCCCCCATTCCCTATACATGCAGCAGTTACACAAAGCACCCAGGGTTTTATAAAAGCTGCATTGGCACAGCCCTGAGCTAGCAAGGGCAAATGGAGCCCTAGGCAATCAACAGTCTTACAAGAGTCAACTATTAAAATCAGTTTAAAGTGAGTTGTTGAGTGAGTGGCTGTTACTGCTCTCAGTGGATGTGGGGACAACAGGATGGGGCATTGTAATCTCGAGGGCCAGAGTCTCTATCATGCTGCCCTACACCTCCTGTAGTCATTTACAGTACTGCAAATGACTTTCACATTCCTGTTCAAAATCAAAAAATAAAGGTAGATTCTTTGTAGACTAAATCAGACCCAAAATGGCTTTTTGATGTGTCATTTACAGGAACTGAATCTAAACAGGATAGCAGCTTTTACCTACATATAAAGTCATAACCTCCAGGATTTAGATCCCCAACATTTGAACTTTAGGAATAATCAACTTGCAATTATTGGTGGTAATGTGGATAAATTCCTAGATGGGATGGGTTATGATTTGTTTCAAATTTTGAATTTGTTTTGAAATCCTTTGTTCTAATCCATGTTCTGTCTCCTTTGATAACTGCCACTGAGTGCATCTATGAACTCTAAAAATTGGGATTTTGCCATCAGCAAAATGGAAATGTAATCTCAGGTGTTTATTAGAAATATCTCCTGTAGGTTGCTGTGTGAACTAGAGGGGCTTCAATCAATTGTATTGCACTAGCTGCTCCACCACATATACAAATTATTGCATAGACACACTCAACTGTAAGTTTCTGAATGTATTGAAGATATGAATTATTCCTTTTTCTTCTGTGTAAATCTTTTTGTGTGGTGATAGGTGTTTTGAAATAAGAAAGACACATTTTTGCACAGTACCATGGGATAAACCTCAGAGCAATAAAATTAGACTAAGAATGGAAAAGTTTAAGATGAATTCCAGGAAAAAATAGTAATAGTAAAATTTACATATTAGGGCACAGAACAGTCTCCCAAGAGAAATGATGAATGTTCAATCAAATTGGGTGTTTAAAATTAAATTTGGCAAAACACTAGTTAATTTAAAATAGAGAACAGCTTTAATCTGTCCCCATATATATATGCCCCCCCTTATATATGCATTATGATACAGTCTTAAATGCAGGATCACCCACTAGTTTTTCCAGAGCAGCCCTTCCTCATTGACTGCACAGAATGTACTCCTCATTGTTTATGTGGTCCTAAGCTTTATTTACTATACTTTATTTATTTATTTACTACACTCTACTCAAAGCCAGCTCTGAAGATGGAATTATTAATTTCCTCAAGGGCTTTTCTATGGTGCTCATCGCTATAATATCTGAATGCTTCTCAAACATGAATGAATTTATTTTCACAACACGTCTGTGAAGTGAGGGAGTGTGTCACAGGCTAGCTGGCCCTTTAAGGCAAGCGAGGCTCAGCCTTGTCTGTGCCAGCCAGCTATCTCCCAGCTGACTGTGATGGAGACTTAATTATAGTGGCTGAGGCCAGCTGCAGGTACAGAGAGATGACTTCACAAACAGAGCTGTGTACTCAGTCTGGGGGGAGAGGAGAAGACCCAGAAGCAAGGAGAGTCTCTTCTCTCTGGGAAGATCCTGGTGAAGCAAAGGCAGGCAGAAAAGAAACATAGGAGGCAGCCAATTTCCTGTCAGGGCCCGTTACACACATAGGCTCTGGAACTAGGCATGCTACTGCCCCCTGGCTTGAGTACAGTTTGTTCCAATGGCTCTCTGCAACTCTACAATAAAAATTGTTCATTTTCCTCTGCTTAGATAGAGCCTGTAAGAAGCAGCAAGATCCCTGAGGAAAGCTGCCAGAGTCCTGGGAGAGGGAGGATAGTGGGAGAAATCTACTGGAAAGAAGCAGCTTAGAAGAATTTGTCATGGTCCTGGAGCAGGGGCAAACAGTAGAGAACTTCAGCGTAGCCGCAGAGAGGCAGTAGCATGCTGTGGGTCTGCAGCACCCGAGGGTCAATGCTTACATTTGCACCCCCCACTCAGGCCTCATGTGGCCCCTGTGTAGGGCAGGAGGGATACCCAGCTCCCGCCAGACAGTGCTGCCCCAGGTGCCCTGTGGAGCAGGCATCTGTACCTGTGGGGGCAAGGCACACATCACATTCTTCCTCCTATGCTCCAGGGACTTTCTCATATTCATGGTGGTGGCGGAGCTTTGCTCTGGCCAGACTCTGCTGCCAGCCCTCCCCATCGCACTTACTCGCAGCCTCTCCAGATCAGAGCCTCCTGTGCCCCCAGCCCCCTGCTTGTCGTGGAAGGCCCAGCCATTCACTTCCCGTGGGCTGGCACCCTGGGCCTCAGCTCCTCCTGTCCCCCGGTCAAGCATGGCTTTGAAGAGGGGCAGAAGAATTATTGGTCTGGATATTTATTTGGATTCACAGCTGGACTTTTGTTGCTCCTGAAGGGGATGAACTTAGGAGGGGAGCTGACCAGAGGACTGGCACACAGAAGATCCAGACAGAGACAAGCTGGCATAGGACCAGTGGGATATAAGAAATGGAGTTTCCTGCAGCTTCCTGTTCTGATGCCAGGCAGTATTACAGCAGAGAGTGTACTTGTAGTGGATGGTGTGTCCATTTTACAGATGGGGATCTGAGGCACAAAAAGATTAAGGTCTAAAATATGCACTAATTCAGGATACCCAATCTGAGACAAGTAGGACGTGATTTTTCACTTAGCACTTTATATTCAAAGCACAGCTCCCCCACTGACCTCAGCTGCAGCTACGAATGCTCAGTGTCACTCTCTCCCTCTCCAACCAAATCTACCTCGATATTTACCGTAAATATCCCAAATAAAATAGTAAGAAGTGCATAAAAATAAAAGGGTGTAAGAGGAGACTTTTCTCAGAAAGAAAAAGTGGCGTGGAACATAGCTCACTGGAATGTAATGGTTTTGTTCCACAGAATAAGTCTAGTGTAAGAGTGCTTTGATTTGGGGTACTTTAAACGTTACAATTGAAAAGGGATATTGCCGGAGCAGCAGCATAACTGTACGACGTATGTATCCTCAGCCTTTTTCCACAGCTCTTTTTGAGGGTAAGACAGTACTTGAAAGCTCAGCTGACCATGACAGCAGCATGTACACCTCCAATTGCTCGTCGCTGGAGATTCTTCTTTAATTTAGCCGGGAGAGCCCCTGCTTTTGGATACAATTCCAGGGTAGGGAGACTTTCTATAGACTTAAGACATGCACTAGATTAAATTAACTGATATAATAACCCTGTGTGTAGTTATCAATATGGTACAAGTAAATGGGGTTTATAAATATACTGTGGGGGCTCGGATTTTCTTCCAGGATGCTTGAAATTCAATCTTTAAAGTTTCCAATCCAGTACAACGGGCAATCATGCTGCCACTTTTATCCTCTTTGTTGGCCTCTCATCAGTCCAGGTCAAAACCATCACAATTTCCTGCTGAGTCGCAGACTGAATCTGAGTAGCAAAATTTCGGCTTACTAATTTCAATATTAGTTTAATTAAAATAAGTTCCTGCAGTACCTTAGTAATATAGGACCAGTGGATCAGCGCTTTGTCAGAATCACCATAGTCACAAAACTCCTGGAGTGTTTTTCCAGCAGTTGTCAGGACCTAGCAAATGGCCTTTGTTTTAGAAGGGAGTCTGTGTTTTTAGCTTTTTTGCAGTCCTGGCACAGCAGAGGTCTCCACCCTTTTTGACTCTGGTGGGACCGAAGACAAATGTGGTAACTGTTTGTCAGAACACTGATTGTTTCACTGGTTTTCAGACTCCTGGAAGGCTTTTTGAGGTTCCCCCCAAACGACTGACTGATTCCCCATAGTCCACTGTTCCCTCACTTGCATCTTCAACTGCTTGGTAGTTCCTTTTTCCTGGCTCAGCTGTCCCATAGATCACAGAAAGTGTCATGGATTCCTTTACAATTGTCGCTTGTCAAGCTATTCAAAATGCTGGTGGCTAGAGAAACAGGCAGTCAAGGAAGCAAACATGGAGTGAAACCAGAAAATCACAAAAGCCTGAGCCACTAGGAAGAATATGGTCCTGTCTAAAGTCTGCAGAAAGGAGATCATACCTTTCCGAGCACAGGACTACACTGCAATAACCACTCTGTTTGGGTTAGGAATTATACTCTGGCAAATCCTCCACCCAAAGGGTCATGGAAGGAGCTGAACTAGCTGAGCAGAATTTTCCCAGTGCCCTCTAGCCATGTATTAATTCAGAGTTTCTCAACCTGGGGGATCACAGGATGGGATTAGGGGGAGTGGCAGGTGAAGATTAAAAAAAAAAATTATGTGCCAAATCAAAGTTTATTTTTACACAGAAAGAAAGTGAAAATTCACTTCCTACAAATTATGAGTCTTACAGAGTACAAAACAAGCACCAGCTAATTTTTTTATGTTGGGTTGAACTGAAAAAAAATCACTCATTCCAGCAGCAGGTTATTTTCATTTTGTTCCTTTGTTTCTCCTGTAGCCATTGACCAGAATCCCAATTCACATAAGTATGACTTTGCAAACAGGATTAAAGCTTTCGAAGTTTCAGTTACAAGTTCAGGATACTCATGTTTCTGTAGCATCCAAAATGTGCACACGTCTTATGAAGGAAATGAACACTAAAGCATTTTCTTAGATCAAAGCTTGATTGGTTTAATCTTACAGTCATCCTGTAAATTTGGCAGATTTGACTATTTTGTTGAACAGATTAATTATCTACCTCTTGCCAAGTTCTTCATTGTTGGGCGGGAACTAATCCTGGAGCTGCTTTTTGAGTTCAAGTATATGTTCAGTCATAATGTTTTTAATTGTTTAATGTCCACACTCACCATCAACAATCAATTTAATGAATTTGCAATTCAGAGGAAATGACTCTAAGTTTCTACTCTGGAGTCAAGCAGACCAGGCTCCAAGCTTCTTTCCAGAGGCTCTCATTTTATCTCCCAAAACAATTATATTTTTATGTCATCTTTGAAAATTCATATGCAACTCATTCAGATGACTGACAACATCTGCTAAATAAGTCAACTGAAGAAGCCATGATGGGTCACAAAAGGAGACCCTGAGCCTTGATCCTGTAGAAACCTAAGTACTTCAACTCATAGTTCAAAAAAGTCTGCTTAATAACTTCCCCCATGAAAGCCCCCCCCCCCCCCGCATCAGTGTGCAAGAGAAGACTTTTATGAAGTGGTCCCATTTCAGTACTGCAAACAGGCAAGTTAAGAAGGGTTGGCTGTATGAAATTCACAAGTTTTACAGACTCATCAAACACTTCATGCAACTCAAAAGGCATTCTTTTGCAGCAAGTGCTTGCTGACATAACACGCAATAGATCTAAATTGCATGAGGCATAATTGTTTTTAATCTTTCAACAAGCCCACTATTCTTGCCATTCCATAGATTTGGCACTGTCACTGCATACGCAATATATTTTTCCCCAAGAGATATCAAAATATTCAGCAGTTTCAATAAACATATTAAATAGACATTTATCAGTCATGTGACTCAGCAGCACTTTACAAAAAAGCCTGTTTTCCTCAACTGTAGTAACTGAATTACACTGAATGAAAGCTAAGAACTGTGCTGAGACTGAAACATCTGTTGATTCACCAAAATGAACAGCTAGGAATTCACACCATTTTAACTTTTCTTTTAACTTTTCACAAATCTCACCAGCCATCTCATGAATACACCTCAAAACAGTAAAATCATAGAATCATAGGGATGGAAGGGACCTCACGAGGTCATCTAGTCCAACCTCCTGCTAAAAAGCAGGACCACTCCCACTAAATCACCCCAGCCAGGGTTTCCTCTAACCAGGCCTTAAAAATCTCCAAAGATGGAGATTCTACTACCTCCCTAGGTAGCCCATTACAATGCTTCACCAGCCTCCTAGTGAGAAAGTTTTTCCTAATATCCAACCTCGACCTCACCAGCTGCAATTTGAAACCATTGCTCCTTGTTCTGTCCTCTGTTACCATCAAGAACAGCCTAGCTCCCTCCTCTTTGGAGTACCCCTTCAAGTAGTTGAAGGTTGCTATCAAATCTCCCCTCAATCTTCTCTTCTGTAGACTAAATAAGCCTAGTTCCTTCAGTCTCTCCTCATAAGTCATGTGCCCCAGCCCCCTAATCATTTTTGTTGCCCTCCGCTGGACTCTTTCTAATTTGTCCACATCCTTTCTGTAGTGGAGAGCCCAAAACTGGACACAGTATTCCAGATGCGGCCTGAGCAGTGTTCAATAGAGGGGAATTATCACATCCCTCGATCTGCTGGCAATACTCCTACTGATACAGCCCAATATGCCATTGGCCTTTTTGGCAACAAGGGCACACTGTTGGCTCATATTCATCTTCCCGTCCACCATAACTCCCAGGTCCTTTTCTACAGCGCTGCTACTTAGCTGATCGGTCCCCAGCCTGTAGCAGTGCATGGGAATTTTCCGTCCTAAGTGCAGGACTTTGCACTTGTCTTTGTTGAACCTCATGAGGTTTCTTTCGGCCCAGTGTTCAAATTTGTCCAAGTCTCCCTGGATCCTGTCCCTGCCCTCCAGAGTATCTACTATTCCCCCCAGCTTGTCGTCATCCGTGAACTTACTAAGCACGCAGTCTATTCCATCATCAAGATCATTAAGGAAGATGTTGAATAGAACCGGCCCCAGGACCGACCCCTGGGGCACTCCACTCGTTACCGGTTGCCAGCTAGATATCAAGCCATTGATTCCTACCTGCTGAGCCCATTGATCTAGCCAGTTTTCTATCCACCTTACGGTCCACTCATCCAACTCATACTTCCTTAACTTGCCAACGAGAATGCTGTGGGAAACCATATCAAAAGCCTTGCTAAAGTCGAGGTATATCACGTCAACGGCTCTCCCCGAAATCCACAAATCCAGTCATCTCATCATAGAAGGAAATCAGGTTGGTCAGGCACGATTTGCCCTTGGTGAATCCATGTTGACTGTTCCTGATCACTTTATTTTCCTCCAAGTGTTTCAGGGTGGATTCTTTGAGGACCTGCTCCATGATTTTCCCAGGGAGGTGAGGCTGAGCAGTCTGTAGTTCCCCGGATCCTCCTTTTTCCCTTTCTTAAAGATAGGTACTATATTTGCCTTTTTCCAATCCTCCGGGACCTCCCCCATTTGCCACAAGTTCTCAAAGATAATGGCCAGTGGCTTTGCAATCACTTCAGCCAACTCCATCAACACCCTCGGATGCGGTTCATCCGGTCCCATGGACTTGTGCACATCCAATTTCTTTAAGTAGTCCCTAACCTGACTTTCCATCACCGAGGGCCGCTCCTCTCTCCATTCTGCGTTACCCCGTGTAGTAGCCTGGGAGCTGGCCCTCCCTCTGAAGAGTGAAGTAAAAAAAGCATTGAGTACTTCAGCCTTTTCCACATCATCCACCATGAGGATGCCTGCCCCATTCAGTTAGGGACCTACACCACCCCGATCCTTTTCTTGTTGCTGACATACTTATAGAACCCCTTTCTGTTATCCTTCACATCTCTTGCTAGCTGCAACTCCAATTGTCCTTTGGCCTTTCTGATTTTATTCCTGCAGTCCCAAGCAATATCTTTATATGCCTCCCTTGTCATCTGTCCAAGCTTCCACTTCTTGTAAGCTTCCCTTTTACGTTTCAGCTCACTGCAGAGTTCTCTGCTAAGCCACGCTGGGCACCGTCCACATTTGCTATTCTTTCTGCACATCGGAATGTTATCTTCTTGTGCCTTTAACAGGGTTTCTTTAAAATACAGCCAGCTCTCTTGGACACCTTTCCCCTTCAGATCAGCCTCCCAAGGGATCCTGCCCATCAGCTCCCTAAGGGAGCCAATATCTGCTTTTCTGAAGTCCAGGGTGTGTGTTCTGCTTCTTTCCTTCCTTCCATTGATCAGGATCCTGAACTCTATCATCTCATGGTTACTGCTGCCCAGGTTGCCATTTACTTCTACTTCCCTGATCAATTCTTCTTGGTTTGTGAGCAATAGATCTAGAGGTGCAAGGGCCCTAGTTGGTTCCTCCAGCATTTGTACTAGGAAGTTGTCCTCAATATTCTCCAAAAACTTCCTGGATTGCCTGTGCACTGCTGTATTGCCTTCCCAGCATATGTCAGGATAATTGAAGACACCCATAAGAACCAGGGCCTGCGACCTGGAAACTTCTATTAGCTGTCCATAGAACCAGGGGCATTGCTGGATAGCAAAAAGATCCAGGGCTGTGGCCCCCAGCCCACCCCTGCCCCCAAACCCCCACTCCAGCCCTCCTAACTCCCCAGCTTCCCCCATCTTCACTCCACCCCCCTTCAGCCCTCAAGCCCCCTCCACACCTTCCCAGGCCCCTCCGTCCCTAGCCCCCACTTGTCCCCATGTCCCCTTCACCCCTCTTCAGGCCTCTAACTCCATCCATCCCTCCCCAGCTCCCCACCCAGTCCCCTCCAGCCCAACGACAACAACGCCTCTGCATAGAACGCCTCATCCACCTCCTCCTTCTGGTCTGGCGGTCTGTAGCAGACACCCACCACAACATCCACCTTGTTGCATTCTCCTCTAAACTTAACCCACAGACTTTCAACTGGCTTGTTTCCACTTTCATAGTGGAGCTCCAAGCCGTGATACAGCTCTTTTACATATAGCGCTGTAGTAGGCACAGGCCCAGTACAAGGCCCTTAGCAGTTATAGGCCCAGTATAAGGCCTCTAGCCTGAACCAAAGTAATGTCAAGACATTCCTAAACCAAGGCACGTCAGGAAAGTTGGCAAGGAGCTGGGGCAGCGCTTAGAGGGAACACACACACGCAGCCGAGTGATACCAACACTGGAGTGAGCAGAGCACCACACCGGGAGCCTCTGACAACAAGCGCTACTCCTCCCCGCCTTCTTCCCTGCCTGTCCTTCCTGAACAATTTATATCCGTCCATGGCAGTGCTCCAGTCATGCAAGTTATCCCACCATGCTTCTGTTATTCCAATTATATCATAGTTCCTTGTCTGTGCCAGTACTACCAATTCTTCCTGCTTGTTTCCCAGGCTCCTCGCATTTGTGTACAGACACTTAAAATACCGGGCCGATTGCCCTACTTTGCCCTGTTGATTCTCTCTCCTGTTGCATCTTTCTCCTTGCAATTTCTCCGGGAGTCCTCCTTCCCCACTCGCCTGAGGTATTATGACTTCATTAGGACATAAAAAACAATTATTTGATTTCCCCCCCCCCCCCAGTTCCAACTACCCTCTCTTTTATTCCTGCTGTTACAGCCCCAGCACCCCCCAAGTTCCATCCCTTCCCCCAGGTCTCCCTCAGTTTCACTTACCTGTGGGCTTTGGTCACCTTCCCCCTTCAAACCTAGTTTAAAGCTCTCCTCACTAGGTTATCCAGTCTGCTTCCAAATACGCTCTTCCCCTTCCTCGATAGGTGGAGTCCATCTCTGTCTAGCAGTCCTTCTTCCTGAAGCAGCACCCCATGGTCAAGGAAGCCAAAGCCCTCCTGGTAACACCATCTTCGCAGCCAGGCATTCACCTCCAGAATGCATCTGTCTCTGCTCGGGCCCCTACCCTTGACCGGAAGGATCGAGGAGAACACCACCTGTGCACCGAACTCCTTCACCCGTGCTCCCAGAGCCCTGTAGTCACCTTTGATCTGCTGAGGGTCACCTCTCGCAGTATCATTGGTTCCCACATGGATGAGTAGCATGGAATAGTAGTCAGAGGGACGGATGATTCTCGACAATCCCTCCGTAACGTCTCGGATACAGGCCCCCGGCAGGCAGCATACCTCCCGAGAGGCCTTGTCAGTATTGTCTGATAAAGGAATAGCTTTAAGCCTATTTGCATCTTCATGGCTAAGCATGCCTGTAACCATCTGTGATGCTGGCTAGATTCGGGTGACCCTTTATAATGTGATTTAATATCAATTTTCCAAAATTACAATAATTCATAAGAGATGGGTCATGTTAGGTACTATTAGATAGGTTATAATTTACTAAATATGATACCGTTTCATATGTGTATGGGTCATATTTCTATTGGGTGTTTGATGTATCTGTATTTCAACTTGTGCTGTGTTTCTGGGCAACATCTCAGACAGGACGGCTGCAGCACTAGTTGCTTGGTGGCCCATTAAGGGAACTCAAAGATACAAAAAGCCCAAGAAAAGAACTCAGAGGCTACACCTTTTGAGTCACCAGGACTTTTCATGTGACCTTAGACTCCAACTTATTTCTGTAAATTTCCACAAGCAGCATGGCAAAGGTCAAGGAACATAAAAGGCAGCTGCACCACATCCATGTGGTCTTCAGTCATGATTAGTCAGTCTTTACCTTCAACTGCTGCTGGATCAGCTCCTTTAGAAAGAGTTAGAAATTAGAAAGAGTCCAGCGGAGGGCAACAAAAATGATTAGGGGGCTGGGGCACATGACTTATGAGGAGAGACTGAAGGAACTAGGCTTATTTAGTCTACAGAAGAGAAGACTGAGGGGAGATTTGATTGCAACCTTCGACTACTTGAAGGGTTGCTCCAAAGAGGAGGGAGCTAGGCTGTTCTCGAGGGTAACAGAGGACAGAACAAGGAGCAATGGTTTCAAATTACAGCTGGGGAGGTCAAGGTTGGATATTAGGAAAAACTTTCTCACTAGGAGGGTGGTGAAGCATTGGAATGGGCTATCTAGGGAGGTGGTAGAATCTCCATCTTTGGAGATTTTTAAGGCTCGGTTAGACAAAACCCTGGCTGGGGTGATTTAGGGGGAGTGGTCCTGCTTTTTAGCAGGGGGTTGGACTAGATGACCTCGTGAGGTCCCTTCCAACCCTATTATTCTATTATTCTATGATTCTTTACAACTGAAGCTGTGACTATATAAGCTTGCAAACTCCACAATTCTACAGAAAACCTAATATAGAAAGACTTTCAAATCATTTATATGTATCTGATTGATTTAACATCTCTCATAGTTTGTTTCTTTCATTTTATAATAAAACTTTAGTTTTAGTTACTAAAGGATTGGCTGGCAGCATGGCATTTTGGGTAAGATCCAAACATATTGATCTGGTAATGTGGCTGACCCATTGGAGTCAGGAGAACCTTTTTGGTAAAGAGCTTGGAGTTTCAAATAACTTAACTCTTTACTGGACCTAGTGGCTGACTGGAAGCTAGAGACTGAAATGCAGTAATGAATGCTGAGTATATTTTGTTTTAACTTCCTAATAACCAGTCTGGGGAATCAGAAACCCTGTCTGTGGCTGATCAGGAAGTATGACTTCAGTGTCACCCACCAGTGCTGGAGAAAATCTGCTTTTGCAGCCTGCCCTGACCTTGGCATTTTCAGGTAGCTCACTACCGTAGGCATGGACAGGTGACACCATTGTCTAATGCTGCAGGAAGTAGGAGATTCTCAGCTGTTCTGTGTCCTTTACACATTGGGGCAATAGGAAGTGACATGAGATATGAAGCTTCAGGGGCATTCTTACTGACATTACTTGTAAGCGACATCAGTACTTGTTGGCTATTCAAGCTGTTCAGTTTTCTCTTAAAGAACTCAAGAGACTTGCTCTGTTACTGTGGATGTTACTTTCCAAATGCCAAATTAGTTTTGAAGGTTTTGTGCTTTCAGCACTTTGCATTTCAGCACACACAACACAATGAGGTTTATTTTCAAGTGCTGTAAAACCATTTATTAAATAGCTGCAATAGTATTTTCTGCACTTTGCCTTCTTCACTCCTTCCTCCCATGAAGTATTTCATTAAACTCTCTTTAAAAATGTATCCATTGAACAAAAAGATCTCACTGAAAAACGTGCATACCCATTTGCTAGCTGTGAAGAACAACACTGTCTGGAGAGAAAGCAGTAACAAAATCAAGTGGTTGCGTGAAGCCTTCTACTATTAATGACAGCATATTTTGTTGGATAACAAATCTCTCTGCTAACGTAAGTAGTATAGGAACTGAAATTACTATATTTGCGTAAGTTTGAAGTATCAGTTTATTAACACTAATGGGCCTGTGTTATTCATAATTTCCTTATGATATTTACGGTAGAGGGTTGCAAATTTTTCAAGGCTTAATATGGCAGTGGGGGGGCCACCATTTTTTTTTTTTAAGTCTAAAGGAGGTCACCAGCACAAAGGTTGAAAAACACTGTACTGGGCCATGCCAAAGCTGGGCTTTCATGTCCCTGCACTTTGGGGGTGTTTTTAATTTGGATTCAAACTCTGAAGCTCATAAAGAAAACACAAGTAGTTGAAGGCAAAAGCCTTTCTGCATCTCAAAAAAGGATATTTCCACCTCCAACTGCATCTCATTCTATTTGAACCCATTTGCCAATTCCTAATTGGCAGTGCTAAGGAGTTCCAGGTGAATGCTTACAGCACATATAATTCTAAATAACTACATTGCAGGGGGTTGGATTAGATGACCTCCTAAGGTCCTTTCCAACCCTAATATTCTATGGTACAATGACAGACCAAGAGCATCTCCTCTATATTCAAGGGTTGGGCCAGGCACTGTACTTAACTTCTGCTTTCTACAATGGATACAATACCAACATATAGCTTATGTTATCTTTGTCAGCAGGTCAGCGCTGGTTATCATGACTTTAAAAAAAGTGTGCTGCCAAATCTAATCATCCAGAGGTAGGGAATGAGATCTTGCATTGGATTTTTTCTCAGGTTACTTCGAATTGTTATTGTTAACGATACAGTGCTATAGGTGTGCATCGTATTTTACAGGCACAGCTCCCTGCCCTAAGGAGTTTACAGCCTGGGTTACACAGGGAGAAATGATACTAAGCAAAAAGCTGGAAGGATCTTTGTGGGAATTATATGCCCGCCTTGCAAGTCCCTCTCACTCCAACCTATAGAATATAGAAGATTAGGGTTGGAAGGGACCTCAGGAGATCATCGAGTCCAACCCCCTGCTCAAAGCAGGACCAACCCAGACTAAATCATTCCAGCCAGTGCTTTGTCAAGCTGTACCTTAAAAACCTCTAAGGACAGAGATGTAGTTTGTCTTCCCACTCCTGTGGAGACAAGACACCAGAGAGTGTTCTCTTGTGCTTCCTGTTGGCTAGTATGGGGAAACAGGACACTCTAGAACAGGGGTTCTCAAACTTTTTTTGCTGGGACCCCCTTTGAAAATTCTCAGTCTATGACAACCCTTCCCAAAGTGATGACCCCACCGTGCCATGCCACTCCTCTCTCATGTCATGCCATCCTTACTTCTGCACTGCTAGGGGCACCCCTTTCAGAGCTTACGGTCAACCTAAGCCCAGTGTGGATGCATAAGTCCACTTTCTTAGGTCGACTTAAGGGAAGTTAGGTCGAATTAATAAGTCCCGGTTAAGGGAAAGCACTTTGTTAAGTCAACCTAATAAGGTCGACTTTAGGTCAACTTAAAGTCAACCTTATTAAGTCGATTTAACAAAGTCGACCTAACTTTTTATAGTGTAGACATAGCCCAGGATTTTAAACCAGTCCCCACCCTCTTATACATATAACCTAGTAATCCCTCCCTCACTGACCAAAAACACTAGCAACTCAAATTTAACCAGCTCCTGACCAACCCTCATCCCTGATTTCCTATTGGCCAACCCCACTCCAGGAACCAAACAGCCGAAATTCATCCTCTGAGCATCTAGGGTAGGATTCACAAGGAGATTTAGGCGCCTAGCTGCTGTTTTAGGCACTTAGGTCAAAAATTTAGATTCTCAGATTCCACACAGCTTCCACTGGACTCTGTAGGCACCTAAATTCCCTAGATGCCTTTGTTTTCACTGGCAAAGTGCCCATGATGCCTACATTTCTTCAGGTCGGCATGTGCACTGCCCCCAAGTACTACACCACTGAGCAGCTCCACACCTAACTCATCTACTAAATCCTAGCAGAATTCACAAACCAAACATTCCCCCTGCCGGTCTCACCTACCAGACCTGATCTGGTAGACATGCTCAGAGGCTGCCTAAGAGCCTGTCTACCTTGTCAGGCCCCACACAACACACAGCTGTTGGCGCCACCCCTTTTTTATGCAGTACCTTAGTGGTTAAAGCACACATCCAATATGTGGGGGACCCTTTTTAAAGTCCCCCTTGGGTTTGACATGGAGCAAGACTTGGACTTGGGGCACTCACCTAGGTAGCAGACTCAGCCACTGTGATCTATGCATACAGGAAAAATGAATAGGAGTAGACATTGGAGCTCAACATCCCGGTTCCATAACCAGAGGACAATCTCTGTCTCGGGGGAGACTATGTGTTGTTGGCAACCCTCTAGACAGCAGGTTAGGCATTGGTCCACCACGTGACCATCTGTAACACTGCTGCAGTGACAGCATAGGGTGGAAACCAAGCCAAGCCAGTGCATAGTTGTGGCAACTCTGGATGAGAAAGAGAGTAACCTGTTAGCCTGGGCCAGGATCTATAGGGAAGTACAGAAGGAGTCAAGTGCAAAGATGGACTCTTGAATTTATTCGGCATGTATCTTTCTCACTAATGTGTTCACTCTATGAAAATGTAGTTTCCAGTTCTCTGATGGCAGTGATCATTTGTGCACGGTAAGAGGCCATTTCCGTGCTTGTCCAGGAGTGCAAGAGCTCCAGGAGCAAATGAATGTGAAGAGAGCAGCTATGGTGCCACCCCCTTTGCCCCATCCACAACAGTGGGATTCCTCCCCTGAATATGAGCAGACCTTCAATTTGGCACAGCATGTTGGTCCTTATCTAAAAATGGGGCATCAGTCATTCAGGGATGTGATAAGCTGGTTTCAACTGTTGCAGCTTTCTAAGAAGACTTAACAGTAACAGCATCTTGTCAAATGTCGGTCATAGCTATATATGCTAACACACACAGACAGGCAGTTGGTGTATAATTCAGCCAGCTACTAATAACATGAGTGGCCAATTCAGCTCCATGTTGCTAAGCTGAGTGTGGTGACTGCATTCTCAGACCACAGAGCAGTATTCAACATTAGTAGGGCCCATACAAATGTATGAAGGACTAAAATGTTTGCTCCCTGGGAAGTTCCTGATAATTTTCATAGAAAGATAGTACAAGAAAGGACCTACATTTTTGTTCCAGGTGTTCTGATGTGCCAGACTCTGGTCAAGTTTGACTCCTGTGTATAAAACAACTGGATGGAATGATAGTTGTTGTCCGTGACATAGATCAAGACTGGTCAAGTGGCAACATGTCCAATTTTCACTGTTAAAATACATGAATTCCTATGTGAATAGGATCATATTAGTCTTTTTCACAGTCCTTGCTTTCCAAAACAGTGTCCCCCGTTCTGTAGGTGTGGCCTGCATTTCTTGTTCTTAAATGTTAACTCTCCTTTTTTTGGTGGAGGGGGCCGCCAGCACAGGCCGAGGGTCTGGTGGGAGGAGGAGCCGACCTGGTTAGTGTAGCAAGAGCAGGATACCTAATCATGGATTTTGTTATTTAAAGTGAGACGAAGTGCCTGAGCTTTAAGTCAGTAGAATGAAAAACTGATACATCCCACAGTTGTCCATTCTTCTGGCTGTAATTTTATTAAATCCAGCACTTTGGGTAGAACACTCAGGCAAAAAATGTACTCAAACATGCCACTTGGTGGATAATTTAAGATGCTAACAATTTGGGCTTAAAAACCCCACAGCACTTTTTTCTATATTGGTGCTAATTTCAAGTAGATAGAGCACACGTGACTTCCTGCCTTCATTACTGTATAGTGCAGCGTTTCCCAAACTGTGGTCCGCGCGATGTGAATAGGTGCTCTGTGAAAAAATTTCAATGCTAGTGATTTTTCCTTCTAAAATATTTCCTCTGTTCTTCCCTCGTCATTATTTTTCCTTCTTTGTAAAATAAAAGATATCCCCAAAAACCTAACTCTTTTAAATCAACTTTTGAGCAATACATGCAGCAATTTTGCGGTATGACCCCCCCTCCCTAACCAGAATATATGTGTTATGTCAATATATTCCAAGCGCAAAAGAATTCCATGGCCAAATTAGTTTGGGGAATGCTGGTATAGTGTTAATGGGCACTTCTGAACAGTTTGCATGGTTCAGTAGAGAGAGTGAAAAATAATTGCTGCATGGACAGTTTGCAAAGCATTTTAGGATCATACAGAATGATAAAGTGCAATATAGATCAAAGAGATTTTATCAGCAAGGTGTAGTAGGTACAGGCCCAGTACAAGGCCCTTAGTAGTTACAGGCCCAGTATAAGGCCTCTAGCCTGAACCAAAGTAATGTTAAAACATTCCTAAACCAAGGTACATCAGGAAAGTTGGCAAGAAGAGGATAAATGTTACATGAACATAACTAAGCACATTATAAGAAACCAGGTACCAAGATGCCCTGGAACATTCCTTAGATAAGGAAGAACAGGCTAAACATGATGGATAGTGGGAACCAACATGTACAATGTAATAGGCGGCACCTAACTACATTAAGGGGTCAAACCTTAATACGTCAGAAACATTGCGAAAGTTTCATCTAAGTGTATAAAAATGTGTTTCTGGGGTGTGTTATGGGTCCGGCCTAGGGGGCAGTGGAAAATCCCACCACTAACTAAGCCGAGTCCATTGTCCTAGGGTCAGTATCCACAGTGTGCCTCTGGATGAGTCTTAGAGCACTCCAGGGGAACTGCTACTGTATCCATCGTGACAATAAACCTGGTCAATGTGCCTTCGTACCTTACTAGACTTTGTGGTTATTGGGGGTTCCCTTCGGGTCTGCTGTGTCAGCTATCTGCAGGAGCTGGGGCAGCCCTTAGAGGGAACACACACACGCAGCTGAGTGATACCAACATTGGAGAGAGCAGAGCACCACACCGGGAGCCTCTGACAACACTGGTGACCCCGACTACTAATCTAAACACCCTGGTGGGCAATTCCAGAAGATGTTACATTACATCCAGTAGTCCGCACATTGAGCATATTCCTCATGGGGGTCCAGGCACTAACAATTATTATATTAGTTGGTATGTGCTGCTTCACAGTCCGTTTAACAAGCAGATTTAGGAAGCATAATCGAGTTGAAAAGGGAATGGAACTAAAAATTAATACTGCCGTGGTATGTCCAAATAACCATTACATATAAAATATAGGTTATAGCATGTGTGGTAAGAAAATTTATAGTTAAGACATATATTCATATAGGTTATAGCATGTGTGGTAAAAATATTTATAGTTAAGACATATATTCATATAGGTTATAGCATGTGTGGTAAAAAAATTTATAGTTAAGACATTCATTTAATTTCATATCATTCATATTCATGGCATATATTCAATATATATTCAACATATATTCAGATATGTAACATGCATATTCAGTACTGCCTTATATCCTAAGTGTATACGCAGTCTATATTTTCACAAAACCCTCATTTGGAAAACACAACTGGTGCCTAGTACCCCAGCACCCCCGACCTAGTGTCTCGGGCCTAACATTCCCAGGCCCAGTATAAGGGACTAAAAACATAATTAAATACTAATATCTGCC
>ML685874.1:11011293-11152546 GCA_007922175.1 Pelusios castaneus | reverse complement strand
GGCAGATGGGGGCATAAGCATAGGAAGGAGAACAAAAGGTAACCCCAACACAGTGTTTAGCCCACTGGGTTACCTTTCGTCCATATGCTATGCTTTTCCGGGACGATGGGTAAACATCCTCCCCATAAAAAAACAAAAAATGGGGAAATGTAGTAGGTTCAGGCCCAGTACAAGGCCTCTAGCCTGAACCAAAGTAATGTCAAAACATTCCTAAACCAAGGTACATCAGGGAAGTTGGCAAGAAGAGGATAAATGTTACATGAACATAACTAAGCACATTATAAGAAACCAGGTACCAAGACGCCCTGGAACATTCCTTAGATAAGGAAGAACAGGCTAAACATGATGGATAGTGGGAACCAACATGTACAATGTAATAGGCGGCATCTAACTACATTAAGGGGTCGAACCTTAATACGTCAGAAACATTGCGAAAGTTTCATCTGAGTGTATAAAAATGTGTTTCTGGGTGTGTTAGGGATCCGGCCTAGGGGGCAGTGGAAAATCCCGCCACTGACTGAGCCGAGTCCATTGTCCTAGGGTCAGTATCCGCAGTGTGCCTCTGGATGAGTCTTAGAGCACTCCAGGGGAACTGCTGCTGTATCCATCGTGACAATAAACCTGGTCAATGTGCCTTCGTACCTTACTAGACTCTGTGGTTATTGGGGGTTCCCTTCGGGTCTGCTGTGTCAGCTATCTGCAGGAGCTGGGGCAGCCCTTAGAGGGAACACACGCACGCAGCCGAGTGACACCAACACTGGAGTGAGCAGAGCACCACACCGGGAGCCTCTGACAACACAAGGTGAGTAATGATGGCATGAGGGGTAGATGCTTGCAAACATACTGTTTCAATATAGCTGTTCTTGGATAAAACTTTCACAATTTCAGTTCCTAATGTAAGTTCTTTGGGACGGGAAACATCCTTTTGTTCTTAGTTTGTACAAAAATAGGACTCTGGGACCCCGGTTTATGACTAGGGCTCCTAAGTGCTACCAAAATCAAAATAAATAATACAAGTAAAGATATTAAATATACATCATGTTAAGGGAAAAGATGGGCCTGTAGCTATGGCATCAGACTCCGAATCAGGAAACTTTGGGTTCCATTCCCCTCTCTGGCAATTCCTGGGCTGTGTGACCTCTGGCAAGTTACTTAAGCAGCACTTTTGTTCTTAGTTCTGTCCGTAAACTGACACTGATGGTGGTTCCCCCCATTCTTGTACAGCTCGGTGAGGTCTGAACCTTAAAGTGCTATGTATCATCATCAGTAAAAACAGGGTGTCAAGCCGTTCCCCACGGCCGGTTGTTAGGCTTTACTTCTGTCCTCTTTTTAAAAACCATTTTAGATACTATTGTGATCACCATTCGGTCAACACTCCTGATAACTGGCATTTAGCAAGTGGAGCCAACTAAGAAATAATGTTTCCAATGAAGCCGAACATTTCTTTTAATTGTTTAAAAGACCAATTGGATTAACATTCCTGGGCTCTACCTTAGTAAAGAAACACGCATGGTACTAACATCACTTGAACTTGCTGCAGGTGAGTTTTGAGACAACACTGGTAGGTGTTTATGTCTATTTATGCCTGCATGTCATACTTTTCATGCTGCTTATGAAACAGAACTGCTGAATAAAAATTCCTCCCTTAGATATAAATAGTAGTCATTTTTCCTTCACTAAACATTTACTTTTCAGCATACCTTCAACCAATCTCCTTTGAAATCCCTTCCTACACCATAATGATCTTTTATAAAGTCCGTCACTTAAATATTTTAAGTAATAACTGGTCCATTTTTCTTGATCATATGCAGTCCTTATAGTACTCAAGATCCTAAAATAACCGGTTATTAAATATCCTACACCAGCCTGATAATCGCACGTTAACTCCTCTTTGTGATCCCCCTGTTAATGCTGCATCTGCTTGTGGGCCAGATGAGCCAAGGAATGGGGTCACAGTAAATAATATCACTATATCCAGAAGTCAAGAAATAAATATTCCATTTTTATAATATGATCTACTCCTCCACCACTGCATAATTAAAGTAAATCACAATACTGAAACAGGTAAAACACTAAATAATATGGAATCAAAGCAAGAGAAGAGGAAGATATGATGTATGATTGAATATGAACATTTATATCATTGACATTTCCACTGTTATACAAAGTATATTATGTAAGGTGTCAATGGAAGAGTTATGATTTGCTAAGTATCATTATCCTGTTTATATGCATGTATTGTTTTTTGTTATGGATATTGTTTATGTACTGGTAGCATGCATACATCTTATGTTCCTGGGTAACGCCCACCAGGTAAAAGTTACATTAGAGCCAAATAGCTAGGTGTTACTAGTCCATTAAGACAAATGAGGAGTCATGTGGCACTTTTAAAGACTAACAAATCTATTTACCGCATGAGTTTTTGTGGGAGAAAATCCCACTTCGTCAGACGTTTTGAAGACAGCTACCCCTTTAGCATTAGTCCATTAAGGACATTTTATTCTAACAATGGGCCACAGAAGAAACTCATCCCACCCATATAGCTCTTCCTGAGGACACCCCAGGCTCTAAGGGGCCAATCGCTCCCCATCCCCCCCCCCAGTCATCAATGCACATGAGGACATGTGATATTCTCATGTGACCCTGGAGCCCTGGACTTCATCTTAGGCCCATAACTTTTCACAAACAGAGACCATGAGCTTTGTTTGAGACAGTAAAATTCCATGCACATGGTAAAGGATATAAAAGACCCCTGAGAGACAGGGCTGTCCTTGGGGGGGGTGGGAGGGGGTGAATGGGGCGATTGCCCCAGGCCCCACAGTTATGTGGGCCTTGTGCTGCAGCGCCCCCCGATGGCCGTGCTTCGCTCTGCTTCCCACTACCTTCAGCAGTAAGCCAAAGGCAGCGGGGCAAGCCGGGAGTCCTTCGCCCGGCCTCTGGGCTGGCCCTCCCCGCCCCTAGGGTGGAGCAGGTGTGCGGGGCCTAGACTCTGGGCTGGCCTGCTGCCTGCAGCCTGCCCCACACACAGCCGCATGTGGGCTGGTTCCCAGTGGCAGCCTCCGGTCTCTGGCTGGGGCGCCGGTCCCAGGCAGCCTGGGGTCCCGGATGTGGCCTTGGCCAGGGCTGGCTCGCAGCCACAGCTGGAGCCAGCACCCCGCTGCCTGATGGGCAGCCTCGGCTTTCTGGGACGTGGCCGGCTCTTCCTGCTGCCTGGTGGGCAGCCTCGGCTTCCCAGGGCCGAGGCTGGCTCCTAAGG
Source organism: Pelusios castaneus (assembly GCA_007922175.1). Lineage (NCBI taxonomy): Eukaryota > Metazoa > Chordata > Testudines > Pelomedusidae > Pelusios > Pelusios castaneus. The sequence continues at coordinate 11,149,290 of ML685874.1, read as the reverse complement.
AGGCAGAGCGGGCCGACCTGCTGCGTTCCCCTCCAGCATGGGGGTGGGCAGGGGCCCCATATAGGCCGATTGGCCCTGGGCTCTGCTCCCCCCGAGGGACAGCCCCGCTGAGAGATATCTCAATTTTGTCTCTTTCCTTCCCTGATTCTCTGGACTGTGGATTTAAAATTAAAAGGAGCATTTTCAACTATGAATTGAGGACCTGCCAATCTTTTGGAAGTTACCAGAGGTTTTACATAAGGAGTTATACACCCAAACGGGGCCACTCCTAGCAGCGTGTGGGATCTGGGGCAAACCACACTGTGTGAGCCTCCTGCCATCTGGAGTCTCTGGCCTGGGGGCAAACCCAGATTTGGGCCTTCCCCCCATGAGTCACCTCCCTTCCCCCCCCCCCACACACACAGAGGACAGGATGGATCCCTGGTTTTCACAAGATGGCACCAGCCCCCAGTTGCCTTGCAGGATCTATACCTGTGGGTGAAGGGTGGGGGGAGAACATGCCCCTTATCTCCTACTGTGCAAAGCAGCAGACTCTGGCAGTTCTCCAACCGCACTTGTCCGTCACATGGCACGTGGCGTCTCTCGCCAGGGTTTTGTCTAAGCAGGCCTTAAATGTTTCCAAAAATGGAGATGCCACCACCTCCCTAGGTAGCCCATTCCAATTCTTCACCACCCTCCTAGTGAGAAAGTTTTTCTTAATATCCAACCTTGACCTCCCCAGCTGCAACTTGAAACCATTGCTCCTTGTTCTGTCCTCTGTTACCCTCGAGAACAGCCTAGCTCCCTCCTCTTTGGAGCACCCCTTCAAGTAGTTGAAGGTTGCTATCAAATCCCCCCTCAGTCTTCTCTTCTGTAGACTAAAGAAGTCTAGTTCCTTCAGTCTCTCCTTGTAAGTCATGTGCCCCAACCCCCTAATCATTTTCGTTGCCCTTCGCTGGACTCTTTCTAATTTGTCCACATCCTTTCTGTAGTGGGGAGCCTAAAACTGGACACAGTATTCCAGATGTGGCCTCACCAGTGCCAGATAGAGGGGAATAATCACATCCCTCGATCTGATGGCAACACTCCTACTAATGCAGTCCAATATGCCACTGGCCTTTTTGGCAAAAAGAGCACACTGTTGGCTCATCTCCAGCTTCCCATCCACCATAACCCCCAGATCCTTTTCTACAGTGCTGCTACTTAGCCGATTGGTCCCCAGCCTGCAGCAGTGCATGGGATTTTTCCGTACTGAGTGCAAGACTTTGCACTTGAACCTCATGAGATTTCTTTTCGTCCAATGCTCCAATTTGTCTAGGTCTCCCTGAATCCTGTCCCTGCCCTCCAGCGTGCCTGCCATTCCCCCCCAACTTGGTGTCATCTGCAACCTTACTGAGCATGCAATCTATTGCCACGAGTTTTCAAAGATAATGGCCAGCAGCTCTGAAATCACTTCTGAATTTGGAACTCTCAGCTGTGATCCACTGAAGCATGTGTTACAGACTCAAGGTGTGTGAGGTAATATCTCGTAATGGACCGATTTCTGTTGGTGAGACCAGGGCTTTTTTTGTGATGGTACCCAGGGGTACTGAGTCCCGCACTTTTTTTTTTCTCATGGTGGTACTTAGGGGTACTGAGTACCAGCATCTTTTTTCACAGCAGTGTGGCCCCGGCTCCTGCTGCCGCCACCAGCAACCCCATGCCTCTGGCCGCCTACCGGCACCTTTTTAAAAACAAAAACAAAAAAGCACTGGGTGAGACACAAACTTTGGAACCACACAAAGCTCTGCTACAGGTCTGAAGAGTTCTGTGTGGCTAACAAGCCTGTCTTGCTCATCAACAGAAGCTAATCCAATACAAGATATATCCTCACCAGCTTGTCTCTCTAAGGTCCTGGAGTTGACATGAATGTAATAAGCATTCCCAGATGTTTTTCAATTAAAAAGGGAGGTGATGCAGATGGTCCCCAAGGGAGGGTGTTCCAAAGTCTACGAGCCTCTACAGCAAATGTACAATCACACTCCGATCTAACCACGACAGCAGAACTCAACAATGGTAGCTGGTATCAAAGTAAGAATAGCAGAAAGACAAGCCTCGAGGAAGTAGTCTGCAACATAGGGAGGGCTTACACTGGCCCAGATTTGTACAAAAACAGGGCCAACTCAAAAATCAAGTCTGCCTTATTACATACAAGCTGCTAGTTTTCCACAGGGGGTGCAGAAAGAACACAAGATGGGTGGAATATTGTTATGACTGCTCAATCCTGTGAGTATCCATTGAATTCTATACTAGTTGAGAGTGGTGTCAGTCCTGAAAGTGAGTTTGCAGTATCTGATCTCATAGGCACGGGTTGCCATCACAGAACTGGTGGTGCATAAGGGATTATAGGTTTTCATAAAATCTTCTCTCCCTTTTTGTTTTGATGGGACTGGGACATGTTTTATGTCCTACTCTCTAAGTAGTTGGACATGGTGTGCAATGTATTCGCACATCTGACTGAAATTTTGTCTCTTTACCAAATTTGGCACAGATGCTGTAGGCGACTTCAAGTTTGGGACATGTATAGTATTTCCTAAATGTAGGCAGTTTGCAGCTCAGGCAATAATTCTAGTCTTGGTCCAGGCCAATCAAACTAATCCAGTGCCGACCAAAATGAAACAAATATTGGAGATACTGATCTTTCCCATCATTTGCACAATGAGCATTGGACTATAAAAGGGAAATGCAGCATTAATTTTTGAAGTGAGAAATATTTTTCTCCATAACATTTGAATAGAGACACTTTGTTGGATAAGTTTCAAAGGGGTAGCCGTGTTAGTCTAGGTCAGCCAAAAAAAAAAAAAAAACAAAATACAAGGAGTCCTGGGGCACTTTTAAAGACTAATAATTTATTTATTGCATGAGCTTTGGTGGGAGAAAATTCTACTTTGTCTGACAAAGTGGGATTTTCTCCCACGAAAGCTCATGCAATAAATAAATTTGTTAGTCTCTAAAAGTGCCACAGGACTCCTTGTATTTTGTTGGATAACATTAAAACCATTCCTCCCCTCAATGCATTATTGTATTTGATTCAATTGTAGATTAATGCACTGATGCAACAGTCTGTTCCCAGTTCAAGACTAGCAGACATGTGCTGTAACTCCAGAAATCAATGAATGTGCTCATTGACTTTACGCCTCAGTTCAATTCCCCAGTTAGCCTTGCCATGTAGAGAATCCAATCAATGCCTGTTACTTGTTTTTGTAACCTTCAGTAGAAACTATTAATTTTTAAAATAGCATTATCACCTGCAAAGCATGATGGGACATGAAATACAAGCTTTAGGAATTGGCATTTTCCTGGGGCTCTACCACAGTGCAGCTGCCACCCTACAGTCTGTTGATCCAAGGGTGAGGCAGGGGAAATGCTCAAATAAGTATTTTAAAACAAAGCCACCTTTAATGCTTCATATCTTGCCGCAGAAAATCTTCTGACCCATCTATAACTAGGATGTTGACTACGGACTGGTTAAAACTGAGTTCCATTTTGTAGTATAGCTTAGGACATTAACTGTGTCACTAAAGCCGTGGCTTCTTCAAAGCGCCAGCATATTAGGTTCCCATCTGCACTACTAAATTAAAATCACGTTGTAAATTGGCCCCTTAGGGATGTCGCAGGGGTTTAGAGAGAGAATTATATGGGCTACAAGCAAATGCAAACAGCTGCTACTGTCAGAAGTTTGTCTGAACACTGCCAAACAAATAAAATGGTTCTCATGAGTGGATTTGAACTTAAACTACCTCAAAACAAACAAACAAAAAACAAGGAGTCCTGTGGCACTTTTAAAGACTAACAAATGTATTTATTGCATGAGCTTTCATGGGAGAAAATCCCACTTCGTCATATGCTTTAAGATGGAAACTTACAGAATGGGAGCAAAATAAATGCAGGAGAGTGTCAGTCATAGGATCAGGTCAGACTGTTACAGCAAATCAATGCAGCTGTTTGAACCTGAACAGTGGAGAACAGCAATTTGTTCATTAAATGGACAACAAAATTTGCACCTCTATATAGCCTCAAAGCACTTTACAAACATTTATTGAACTAACTCTCACAACAGTGGAAGTAAATATTCCAAGGAGCAAGGCCCACACTTTCACAAGTGGCCTCTGAAAAACAAAAACTCTGTGACTATGTCTACACTGGCAAGTTAGTTCGAATTAAGGAGGCTTAATTCGAACTAACTAAAGCCATGGCTACACTAGGCTTTAGTTAGTTCAAATTAAGGGCTTCCTTAATTCGAACTAATAACTTCGAATAGGATATTCGAACTAAAGAGTTAATTCAAACCAACTAGTTTCATTAGCCAATATGGCCATGTTAATTTGAACTAATTTCTTAGTTCCAACTAACCGGTCATTGAAATGAATGGGGATCGCTAATTCAAACTAACTAAAATTAGTTAGTTCGAACTAATCAATTCGAACTAATTTTAGCAAGTGTAGACATAGCCTAGGTGTCTAAATTTGAGCACCCAAAATTTGAGAGAGAGAAAATTTAGACCCAATTGATAGAGTCAAACTGTGATGTTTGGTACATCTCCCTTTCTGACCCTGTGTTCAAACTCACTAGATTAAACTGCTTCTCCCATAGCTGACTTGACCAAGATCACACTACCAATCTATGACAGACCTTTAATACAAACATGGTTTCCAGAAGGTAAAAGTTATTGAGAACTGGCCAATATAATGAATGGATAAACACAACAGTTAAGGTACTAATGTTCTGTATTGGCATCTGGTACAAGATTTTTCCATAAAAATACTTTTTAATCAACAATTAAAAGGGCTAATTCAACACCATTACGGGTGTAGATCTGGAAGTACATGAATCCCACTGTCAGATTTGCAAGATAATTTTTTAAAATTTATTTTAGACCTTGTTTATGATTTTTCAAGGTATGTACTAAATTCTGCTTGTTAAAATGTTTCCAGTGGTCTATATCAAACCATGATTCCAGGACAGACTTTTACAGGATAAATACATAGATCAATACATGGATAAAGTAGTCAGTCTGTTTGCATGGGATCCTACATATGAAGACAGTTTTCTCCTTCTTACTGAGACACAGTATTCGTTGAATATTTTTTTCTTTAACCAGTTGTCTAAAGTTAAAGTGTGTTTTATTAAAGAGAAAATCTAGAGGCACTAGCTCCTTTAAAATCTAACCCCCAAATAGAAAGGACAAAGCAAAGTTTTCAAATTCATGGTAAAAGTAAGATCTTTGAGAACTGGAAAATAGAACCTAAATTAAGTTTTATTAGAGGGTAAAAAGGTTACAAGCAAACTGTTGAAAAGGATCAGACAGATAAAGCAAACAAGCCAGTCAGAGTTGCTGCTTTTGAAGAATATAGGAGCTATTAAGAATATATATGTAAGAATATAAGAATTGTTACTAAGAAAAAATATTTTCTAACATTATCTGCTTGTTTGAGGAGGTGAGAAGCAAAGATGCATATGGAGATAAATGATTTATTTAACCCTCGTCTGTGACTAGAAATTTAGCTAGAGATTAGAATATATTCTGTAAGTGGCACCTTTGTCAAAATGAAAAAAGCCTTTTATAGTAGTTATCAAAATTGCTAACCCCCATTACTAATAAATGTTGCATAAGTGACCAGGATAGTGAATGTGAAAGCAAGATTTCAGAAAATACTACCTGTATTTTGAATGCTGCCACCACTGAAAATACCAAAAGATTTAAGACATTTTCTACATGAAGCTAGCAGATGGAAAAAAACAGCTCCATATAAACTTGGAATATAAAGTACTCAATGTCAAAGATTCCTGAAATGCTTTAAGGTCCAGTCTGGACCTCAATGGTGTTATCTTAACCCATTCTGCTTCACCCTCTGGCCATAGATTGTGGTAGATGTTTAAGTAGTAACGTGAGCATGGGCCAACACTTCCTGCTCCCTTATTATGTGGCTAAAGAGTGTAATAAGTACCTTGCACAAGCCTCTTTATTAAGGTCTGATCTACACAAAAGTGTCATGTATTTAAACTGATGCAACGTGTGGAGCCTAACTGAACAGAGCAAGCTACAAAGATAAAGCCAGGCTTAAACATTTAGGGTGCATCTACACTTGTAAATTAAGTCGATTTAAGCTTGCTTAAGTCGACTTAATTTACCCTGCATCTACACTACAGTTTCCTTAAGTTGACTTAAGCAAGTTGTTAAGTTGACTTAAGGAAAATAAAGTTGACTTTATTAAACCTGGTTTTAATTTGACTTGGGGCTTAAGTCGACTTTTTCAAGTCGACTTAAGCCAGTGTAGACCTGGAGTAGCCCTAAGTTGACTTAGGGCTACTCCAGGACTCCACCACTGCCCTCCCTGCCAGGGGGAGGGGGGCGCACAGGGGGATCCTGGCATGCCCCCCCTCACAGGGCAGGGCAGACCCCTGCCCACCCTGCCCCTATGCCCTGCCAGGGTCTCTGTCCCCCTTTGCCCCATTGTACTTATGTACAATGGGGCAAAGGCTGAGCCCCCTGGGACTGAGCAAGGGGTGCCCCCCCGTCCCCGTGAACCTGCCCTAGGCCCCCTAGCCCCTAGAAGTCGACCTAGGCGTCCAGTGTGGACGCTCTAAGTTGACTTGTAAGTTCCCCCCAAAGTCAACTTTAAATTTAAGTGTAGATGCACTAAGTTGACCTAACTAAGTCAACTTAAAGTCGACTTAGCTAAAGTCGACCTAAATTTCTAAGTGTAGACATAGCCTAAGTGTCTTTAGACAAGCCTTTAGAGTGCTAGAGGACATAACTGCCGTACTTCTGGGACCCTGTGCCAACCCCCAAAGTACTGGGAGTCTGCTGTGCTTGAATGATACAAAAGTACAAAGTGCTGCAGTAAGTTACGCTTTGGGCAGCATTCCACTCCCTCCTTTTCCAGTCATGTTATGGGTAATGGTGGGATTCAGCAAGACATTGGGACTCAGCCCTCAAAACTGAAATAAAGCAAGAAACAGAATTCTTGGTCCACTCTCTTTCATTTGTGCACATCTGAACAATAGCATAGAAGTTCCTTAAAGCCCTGAGCACAGACACAGTGTTAGTCAGGTTAACTTTCAAGAGAGCAACTATCCACTTTGAAAATAACCTGAATAATTTAATAAAAATCCCTTGTGTTTCTCTCCTATGCATCTCTCTGCTGCTCATGCTATTCTTGTTCTGTGGAGCGAGACCTTCAGCATCCATTAGGACCAGTCCCACGCTTTCTGAAAGCATTCACTTAAAAAAACAAACAAACAAAAAAAACCCCCAAAGCAACACAAATACATGGAAATTCTTCTGATTATTTATGGCACTTTTCATAAGAGGATAGTGGATAAGCCTAGGTATCCTGGCCTCACTCCCTCTCTTGATAAGCCAGCTGTAGGATCTTTTGTTAAGTCCATAATAGATGTGCAGCTGTTAGAATGCACCAGTGTCTGAGTAATGAATTATCTCAGAGCTTTACAGATGTGTGTACTACTGCGAGAATGTGATAAAAAGGCCTTTTGAAAACTGCTAAAGAAAGGATACATCGCCATTTTTTACACTTGTTTTCTACCAGATAGTCTCCTGTGGAGTTGAAATAACATATCTCCTGCTTTGATTCTAGTTTTTCACCTGAAACAGACATTGACATTAGGATGACTGTTCTATAAAAAAATACAGGGATGAGCAGCTTGGTGGAAGGTCTGCTTTGGCACATTTTTCTCTGTAAATTGACATACTAGACTTCAGCTCCTTTTCCCCCTAGATTTAGGTCACTAATAATTGGACATGTGTGGAAAATGCACAAGCTCAGCTCAGCATTGCTTAATTAATTTCTTGGTATGCTGATTTGGCAGTTGTCCTACAAAACAGAACAGTTGGCTATTTAAAATGGTAATAAAAAGGACACCACCACTATAATTAACTCCCATCCATAAGCCCAGCTTTTTTTTTTTTACTACGTCTTGCATCCAAGGCCACTTTAACATTAAACCAAGTTTTTCATGAAAGCAGATTTTCAAAGTGGAATTTTTTAATAACAACCGTTAATGGAAAGGACACTGCAGTTCAGTCACACTTTGACCTAGTTCATCTATCATTACTCTACAAACAGCCAAAAACTGTGACCCAAAATAAAAACATTTTAAAAGCCACCACACTCTAGTTCTTATTGAGTCCTCATGAATAACTTCCCAAATCTGAACACAGACTTGACAGACTCCACCTGCAGTAACTCCACGACAGATGAAGCAGGACCTGCCAGAGCACCCTTACAGTACCTGGAATACGTTAAAGCATGTATCTGAATTGCTCCATGCAGTGCTGTCCCGTGGAGGGAGCGGGGCCCAGGGCCAACTGGCCTAGGTGGGGCCCCACCCCCCCATGCTAGAGGGGAGTCGGGCTACTCCACCCCCACGCCCAGGGAGCCAGCCCGGGCGGGGAGGCTGAGGCCGCTGGCTCAGGCCCCGGCCCTGGAAACGGGGGCTGCCGGCCGCAGCCAAGATCCCAGACTGCTGTGGCCGGTACCCCAGCCGGGGACCCGAGGCCGCCGGCGGGAGTCGGTTCCGGCCAAGGGCAGCCTGCTGGCGAGGGATGGCCCTGGCCACATGGGGAAGGCCGGCCCAGAGGCGGGTCCCAGCCCCCTGCCCCGCCCCGGGCCTACCTGCTCTGCCCCGGGGGCGGGGAGGGCTAGCCCAGGGGCTGGGCTTAGTGTTCCCTGCCCAAGGCTCCCTGCCAAAGGCGGTGGGGAGCAGGGAAGAGTGTGGCCATGGGGGAGGGGGGCCCGCGGTATGGCCCCGCACTGCCCCGCTGGGAGCAGGACAGCGTGGGGCTGGCGTAACCGCGGGGCCCAGGGCGATCACCCCATTCCCTCCCCCCCAGGGACAGCCCTGGCTCCATGCACTAACCCACAGGACCAGAGACCAAAAATGGAGATATCCAGGGCTCTCTGTTCTGAATTGTATTATGAGCATTCCTACTAGCAACAGAAAGGCCCATCCTCTTGAATACTATAAGATAATTTAAAAATCCTTTCCCTTGATCCCCACAGAACTCTTCACACCACGAGTTCCCTTAATTCCTTCTTTAACATTCCTGAAGGAGAGACATTGCATGGCCTACCAGGCTAACTGTCTAGGTCAGACGCATAGTGCCAAGGTCATACTACAGCTTATTCTGCCATCTTCTGCTTACTTCATTCACCACAGGTCCCATATGCTATAGGTGGTTTTGGCACAAATTTACATGGTGAAAGGAGGAGAGGACAGCTGCCTCCCTCCATGAGCTTCTTCACTGGTGACTCTGGAGGCTGAGCTGGCAGGCCTTCAGAAGAGCTATCTGGGCTGAGTGAGAAACCTCTGGTGAAAACAGACTCAAAATTTTACTCATATGAGGAGAAGCATTTTTGTTTTGGACAGGAAAGTAAAATATCATTAGTCTTCACCAAGACAGCCGGCAAGCAGGCTTTGTGCCTGAGCGTGTATTTTTAAATATTTTAAGGCTGGCTTAAGATGCTTAACTCAAGATCTAAAATGCAATGGGATATACTGATCCCTTCTGTTCCACAAGGAGCCCCTTCAACAACACAAGGCCAAGAAGAATTAGTGGTAGGTTGATTTTAGCTTCACCAAAAAGAAACAGGTTTGCTCCATACCAATGGATATCAGTTCACATGTATTTTAAAAGACCGAGTTAAACAAAATAAACCAAAAAAACAAAACCCCCTCATCCCACAATACTTCGCAAAACAGAAGAGATTTGTAAAATACAACCTTTAGAGTCTTAAGTCTAAGCAATAACTATGAAAAGCAACTTCCAAAGGGCTCTCTCTACCTCCCCTCCTTCTCACATGCTGTCTACACTGTTTGAATCTAAACAGCTCCTTTGATTTGCTGTAACAGTCTGACCTGATCCTATGACTTACACTTTCCTGCATTTATTTTCCTCCCATTCTGTAAGTTCCCCATCTTCAAGCATCTGACAAAGTGAGATTTTCTCCCACAAAGGCTCATGCGATACATAAATTTGTTAGTCTTTAAAAGTGCCACAAAACTCCTTGGTTTTTTTAATGAAAAGCAACGTATGTGGCACATCAGCATTAAAGCCAAGATAAACGCTCTGGTTATCTTCTAGGTCTCTGTTTTGTGAATGTGATAAGAAACAAGGTGTGAAGGCCAGCACGGCTAGAGGGCCTGTGTGAAGGTGAGCCCGTGCTAGAAGGGCTCTGAACGCTTAGCATGTAACAAGGAAGCAAGAAGCTGGTGGAGATGGGTTTCTGGCCTCCAGTTGTAAGAGCAGGCCTGAGGCAATACTTATGCTGGTTCCCCCTCCTCAAACAATGGAAAACTACAGCTGTGGTGGCAGAATCTTCTAGGTAGGCAGGCTATAAAAAAAGAGAAACCAGAAATGGGTAATTGAGCCACAACGGGAGAGGAACGAACAACCTGTGAATAGGAATCTCTCCCCACTCAGGGCGCTGGGGGGGAGGGGTGCTGAGAAAGTAGGTAATCCCTGATAAGAGTAGGAGAAATCACTGTTCGTAGTGTTGTCCCTGCCACACTTGTGATATCATGGTTTCTGTCACTAATAAAGCCGTGGGTGTTTGGGCTTAATCCTTGGCCTCTTGGAGTCATTAGTTACTAAAATTGAGCCAAGTCCCATAGAAGGTTACTACAGGAGACCAGCTGTAATGGGAAACTACCAATCCAAGAGGATACAGAAATGGGGCTGACCACGAAGGCATAAGCGCCTTCCTTTACACATTAGCATCTCACAGGTTTGCAGCTAACAAACTCAACCAGTGCTTGAAATGGAAAGGAAAAAAAATGCAGTCTTTATGCAATGGGATGATTGTTTTTTCCCTTTACTGATAAACGATGGACATCAGAAAGCTATTTTGAGTGATAAAGGGATTCTGACAAGCCTCCATTTACATGCCAAGTTGTGGGGTTTTTTATTGCAATGAGTGAAACAGGCAGCTGATTAATACTCTGGCTAGACACACAGGCAGACACTGTCAGGTTTTCCCCATACAACTTTGCCACTGCAGTTGGATAATGATCTGCAATGCTCTGGTTATTACAGTCCTGGGTCTCATTTGGGACAGAGATACTGCCAACTGGGGCAAGTTGTGTGTGATGTGCTGGCAATTTTCACAAAATAGACTTCAGGAATTAGGACAAAAATCATTTTCAGTTACAGCCAAAAGGGATTTGAACCCAGAAGAACAAAGCTAGTGACATTAATCTACTGTACCACCTACTGAGTTTAATACCCTGGCTTGTATGCTTATACTTCTAACCAAGACCTGGCACTCACATTCTTTTACTACTGTTTTCAAAGTTAATTCCCTCTCCTGACCAGGGCAATAGAAACAAACAGAGTGTTGCACACAGAGCAATGGACCGAGGCAAAGCCTCTTAAGTCAGTGGAAGTTAGCATGAATAAAAACAATCTAGGGACACATTTTATTTTACTTATATGAGAAACACAGCACATTCCTTCTTCCCAACCTTCCTGTTAACTAAAGTTCATTTGTGTCCCAAGGCTTGCATTCTCTGGATGGGATTGTCAAGTAGCTTTCCAAGGCAAGTGGCTTCAAAAAAAAAAAAAAAAAACAAAAAAAAACAAACAAAAAAACCTGTGCTCCAAATGCCAGGACCTCTTGAAAGCCAGCTGGTTTGTAAATCAGGCATTTTTTCCTGTGCTCCCTACTCATGGGCCAGGAGCACGGGCTTTTGTGCTTTCCCTCCACAACCATCCAAAACTGAATATCTGCAGATTTAGGTTAAGTGGGATTGTGTCATCTTGTAAAGTTAGTCTCATTACAAGGGACTCTTGCTAATAATTAGAAACCTGATTGAAGAGACAGACTGAATTTAATACAGAAGTACCTCAATGTCTCATCAGATACACACATTAGAAAAGTCAGCCATATTTTGTTTAAAAGCTATGGAAATCACTAACTGCTGCTCCTAGAACTTTCCCTTTTGCCTCTGCAACCCGGCAAATTTTATGCAGTTGCGAACTCCATAACAGAAGTAATCGCTAAACAGTCTGAAGAGAGAATGTGTGCAGTTTAATAAAACCTCTCCAGATTTTTAATCCTTTATACTAGTGCCCATGTTACAAATCTTGCCACAAACCAACATTTAAAAAAACTGTACACATGAATAGTTTCAATTATGCCATGTCAATCCATTAATCCTTTAGGACGACAAAAATTGGCCAATCTATATATTTTCAACAATAAAGGAACAGGAAATATAAGACTAATAGTCAGCGGTTACTGATGTAAGATTTAACATTCTTATAGCTTCGTTTACTAATAGCATAACTGTTTAGGCTTTTTACATTTCCTAATCTGATCCCATTTTAAGGAGCAAGAACAATTCAAGCAAATACCAATGTAAACAGACATGTTGCAAGCTGCAATAGACAAGGACAAGAAGGCAATTGATCAGACAAATTTAAGGCCAGCTTTTTCTAGTGTGAAATATACTGTACTTTTTCATGGCACTTAAAACACCAAAAGTTAGCAGTGTAAGACAAATTAAATAGGAGTATACATATTTATACTGTATACTATATATACATATAACTTGTTTCTAAAATACAGTGTTCATCAAGTTTTTCTGCCCAACTAAAATTAGTTCTGAAAGACCATTTGTGTTTGGTGCCATGCACACACCTTAAAGTAACGTCATTGTTTTACTTAGTTTAGTGCAAACTGTGACTTGTTAAATCCAAAACAGACTGCTCCTTAATTGGTCAAGTCACTAAGGATCACTGAATGCCCCAACATTTTTTCTTAAATTTAACTAAATTCAATTATTTCTCTCAAGAGAACAGCAAGCATTTTCCTGAACAATTAGCATGCTGTTCTATTTTACAGTAACAAAGTTCACCATTATACAAACCAGTTTTTGGTCATGCAGCAAAAGATCATCTTCCCAATAATCTGTCTTGTATTTCAGTCATCCTAGAAAAAAGAACTGTTCAACATTTCGACTAACAGGTCATCCTGGCCACTCCATACTCTAGGCTGACAATAGCAGGCTCAGCTTTTGACAACTCTTCCATGTATTCACTGTAGCGATTGTCTGCTGTGTTGCTGCCCTCTATAGTTCGATTGGAGTCGTTCATAGGTAACAGAGGCTGCTCCTTCTTAAAGCCTGGAGAAGATTTAAGTGCTGGGGATGCAGGATGGACAGACTGCAATGGTTCCTTAGTGAGGAGTGTTTCTGATTGCCTGGTTCTCTCTTTCAATTTCTGAGATAAAGAGAACAAAAACATTAATAAATTCTGTTATTAGTACCTATAACTTCCTGAGATAAAAATTAAAATTAAAAGCCAACCACTTTCAAACACACGTGTCCAAAGCCACAATCTGACTGGTGGGTTTGGCCTTTTGAGCACTATCATACGAATACCAACTCCCAGCTATCCACAGCAGAAGGTTAAAAAGAGACAAAATAGATATTTTATAGGCCTCTCTCTCTCTCTCTCCCCCTCTCTCTCAGAGTGTTGTATATAATTAAAAAAAAGATCAAGATTCAGTTGTGAGTTTCCACGCAACTATGGATAATCACAAAAACCCAAGTTGTTAGGGGGTAAAGTACTTGAGACTCTAAAGTGTAGAAATTTTAACGTATTACATTACAGGGGGGGGGGGTTTGTTTTTTTTTTTTTTTTAAAAAGAGGTTTTCAGTTTATTTAATCTTGATCTGTGACATTATGATGTGATTAGCCTACCAGAATTTTCATATTAGAAAGCCTCACTTCCCATCCTTGCATACACAGGAGGAAACTTAAGTTTATCATTCCAAGATTTTTGCTACAAACAGCAGAACTGATTTGTTCACTTTAGAAGGTTAATGAAATTTATTTCCAATTTTCAGCCTTTTAATTGTATTTTACTAAACTTTGTATAGTGATCAACTTTCAATCAATTTTTAAATCCTGCTTCACAAGTGTCTACGAGAATAAGTGACAATACTTCTCTACAGTAGACTTGCCAGATACCAAATTAAAGGGCTTCATAAAAGGCTACCTGGTAATGGCCACAGAATGGTCATGTTGTGGCTTGTGGCAGGCTGGCCCATCTCCAACTGGACCTACGTCTTACAAATCCCAGCTGTATTCTGAAGAGACATCTTTCTATAGACACCCTTCCCCACAATCTTTAGGTTACTGTTATGAGAAAGACCAATACAAGGCAGGAGTTTGAGCCCAGTTTAAACTATCCAGCTGGAAAACCAGGAGAAAATGGAGAGCAAAGGAAAGGAGTCTGTAAGATATTAACAATGGCTCAGGTGACTAAAAGACTTATGTCCTCCTTGATTGATGTTATGGAGAAAGGGTGCAAAATTGTAAAGGTGCAAGTCAAGCCATACAATAGATACCTATTTGGTAGCAGGAAAAGTTTCACACCAGAAAAGCAGTTTCTTTAATACTGACTAAAGTCTCTCCCAAAGACAATACACAGTACAACAGAAGGATAGAATGATTTCAATTTAAGAGCAAAATGTTAATGTCTACATAATCCTGTATGACTACACAATACCAGACAGACGATAAATGCTAAATAAAAAAAAAAAAAGCTACACAATTGCTGTGTCACACAGTGAAACTGATAGCCTTCTTATAAGATTAAGAAAATGAACCTGTCCTTCAGGTTACAGCTCAGAGCAAGTTTATTTCTTAAATTTCACATTACTCACAGCTTCCAGTTCTTTGAAGTCTTCCTCTAGTTTTTTATTTTGTTCATTCATGGTCATGATGAGATTAAATACAGACTGCCTGGGGTGCATAGTTCGGTCAAACTGATGGTACATATTTCTCCAAAATCTGTGTACAACAAAACACAAAATAAAACCACTCTTAACAAGAGAGTCTTACAGTGAAAGTGAAGCAAAAACAACATACCTAATTAAACTTACTTAAAATTGAAGGACACTGTGTTAGGCTCCAAGAAGGCAAGTTTCTGAGAAAAATTTGGATTGTATAGAGGATTTAGATACTTCTCTTGTTCATCCAGAAGGAATGGCCATAAGGAATAAGTCTTTTCTTTCAATCTTAAGGTAAGGAGAATAGAAGTCAAGACATTAACTATAGGTGAAAAGCAGTAATATTAGCTCTGAGTTTTACAGTTTACTTCAGTCAAAACAGTAAATCCAAACTAGCTTGTTGCTTTTCCTCCCAAAATTGCAATCATGAGACAGGCTGCCCAGTTCTATCCATCCAATCAATTTATAAAATTTCTGTCCACCCTAGTGGGCAAGTACCATATATCCTTGGGTAATGGAATTTCTGAAACAGTTCTCACATCACCAACTACTTTGAGAACGTTTAACTTATTGTATACAATATAGATAATAAATCTGAGGCTGATTATTTTAGCTGTCGGCATATTCTGAGACTTAGAGTAACAAAATGAAATATTATAGTGCATAAACTTCCCTCTTTTTAAAGAAGATTTAGCAAAAGGCTTCCTGGACCTCTTTCTAGTCCTCCTGTCATGCATCTCAAGCTCAATGATATCTACACTTCAGTTTAGTTATATCCCAGAAATAACCCCCCCAAAATTATTGGGTTTAGAGATAAATAGTATCTGAGGAAACAATTCCAAAGGGGTAACCGTGTTAGTCTATTGTAGAAAGACAACAGAGTCCTGTGGCACTTTTAAAGACTAACAGATTTATTTATCGCATGAGTGACTGGGGCCCCCCCCCGGCCCGGAAATAAAGAACTTGGGCACTTCAGATTACTTGACAAAACAGTAATAAAATGCACAAGGAATAATTCTTAAACAGACGGAGAAAGGACTCTGACTGAACCCCCTGCCAATTAACTTAAATCATGTATGGAAAAAAAATTGGGGTGAGAAGTCTGGGGGAAAAAAAAATGCCGTGATTTTTTTTCCTTTAATGAAATATGGGTATGATTCCCCCCCAAATTAAGTAGTAGAAGATTTTTAGTATCAGAAAGCGGGAGAAATCACTGCTTCTTTCTAATGCAGTTCAGCTACTCTTTCCCCATTATAGATCATGTCTTGTTGCTTTTGTTAAGAGGCCCAGCTGAAGATTTATATAACTTCACTGGAGTAAAAAAAGAACATTTGCAATAAGTCGGCTTACTTTAGCTCTTCTCGCTCTTTTTGGCAGTTTCCAAGGAAGTTTCCAAACTGGCATGAATGGACGTGTTCATGGATCTGAAGAAGTAAAGCTTCATTGTATTCAAAGGCTTGTGGAAATTGCTCTGTGAGATGCCACACACCTTCTAAAAACTGAGTGAACACTGGAGAGATTTCCTTTGGGTCACCATCCAATTGGCCACATCTACAAAACAAAATCCCACAAAGTGTTTTTTGAAAATGTAAATAAGCTTTAAAGAACACCACAAAAATCCTCTGCATGTAGTTAACTGGACACTCAGGAAGTACATTTATTTCAGTCATTTATTTCAGTTAAGAACATATTT
Source organism: Pelusios castaneus (assembly GCA_007922175.1). Lineage (NCBI taxonomy): Eukaryota > Metazoa > Chordata > Testudines > Pelomedusidae > Pelusios > Pelusios castaneus. The sequence goes on along the minus strand of ML685874.1, from coordinate 11,132,819 downwards.
AAGACTCAGAGCGCAACCCCATCCCAGACAAGTCATGATCTGGAAGCGCACTTCAGGAAAACACACTATAGTCATGGTCATAGGTCTACAAAGTCTACAGAACAACCAAAGAAGTCTGACCATAAACCTGAGACAATTTTGTTTTCAGTTAATTTAATGGGCTCCAGAGAAACTGGCCTAGTTTTAGAGTAAAAATGGTGTCTTAAATTTGGCTTCTAAATTCATGTTGAGATAACCCTTCCTTTTCATCCTGAGTTTTCAGCAGCACATAATACACACACAATTATATTTGTAGTGAATAGGTAACAGAAGGCTAGTTAAGAAGCACCTTAAGTAACATCTCTTGTTTAATAGGCCTCAGTACTGCATCTTTAAAATCTTCCAATTTGAAATAATTGGTAGTCTCACCACTGTCTCATTAGGGTGTGTCTACACTGTACTAGGGAGTGAGCCCACAGTCAGCGTTCCCTGACTTGTGCTAGCGGGGTCCATGTTGATATGCTAGAAATAGCTGCGTAGACTGCACTTTGACATTGTGGTTCAGGGTCTGATGCCTGCGTGGTGGGGCTTCAAAGCACGAGCTCCAGCCCACACCAGAACATCAAAGCCCAGGCTCCATTAACACAAGGCTGTGGTCTGGTGGAGAGGCTCACTCCCAGATGCATTGTAGACATAACGGAAGTGTGCTATCTGAACTACCCCTCTAGCACTACTTTGCTCCCAAACACCCAGGATAAAAGACAACCAAAAAGATCTTGGAATTTACAGAACTAATAGTAAGATATTAAATGTGTGCTAGACACAATTCTATGGAGCTCAGCACTAGAATAGCTGAGAGTTAACAGAAATCATTTGAAGTGGCATTTTCAAATTCATTCATATATTTGTAAAGACGACCACATTCCAACAAACTCATCAGCTTCCTTAACCTACAGCACAAACTTCATTTCATATACTCTGAATGGCTGAAGAAAAGTTATGAATCAGTGCTGCAGTCTCCACACATGCAGCTTCAAGCCATCAAGCTCAATGAGAGTTAGGTGCCCAATGACTGTAGGATTCACATTCCTAGGGCAACAAAAGAGAGGATCAGACACCATAATGACAGCAAACAAGGCTCTTATGAATTTCTAACTTGTATCCATTTTCTTGATTGCCATCCACTTCTTGGTAGCCTGTAGTTTATATTTGCCATACAGAAACAATTATCCCACAGGCACTTATATAAGCAACCGGTAACAAAAAAAAAACCCCACACACAGTCTGTTGCAGAGCTGGCTCACTCAGAATCACAGAATTCTTCCAACACTGTAACAAAATTTAAGTATTAAATATTCTTTTGCTTATTAGGTCCCATAAAAATAGATGTGCATCAATGAAATAGTAAGACAGAACGCCAAGCCTTGTTTAGTAGCATATGTTAAACTAAACCGACTGTGTGATAACTTTGCACTAACTGGCAAATCTGTAAAATTCTGCTTTAGTTGAAAAAAAAATGTTGTCTACCTGTCAGAAAATTTGTGTCCAAAAGAGATCCAGTCTTTCTCTATCAAAACCTAGAAGAAAGAAGCATCAGATGTAAAGAAATTATGAACTTATATATCTATGCATTTTTTCTGACAGACCATCTAGCTAGCTATATATTTTGTTCTGGTTTGAATTTTTTCCACTGTGTGTTACTGTACTTTGCAACCCTTTGCATTTCTTGAGATTTCCTGGCAGTCTTCAATACATACAAAGACTCCCTCTAGGTGCAATTGAATGAAAAAATTTGTAACAATTCTGAAAACGTTGTTTACTTTTTTAAAAAGAATATTCCATTGTTAGCTGACGCAATTGTCTGCCTGATAGCCACTATAGTGGCTATGTTAAGCCAACTCCACTTTTTAGAGTAAAATAGAGCCTCAGTCATTCACATACGTGACAGAGACAGATTGTTAATGACTGACTTTTGCAAATTACTGAGTAGGTGAACAAAATGCAAGATGAATGCATTACCATGTGTGCATTGCCAGCATTAATTTTAATTTATAATGTATAAGTATCACAGTAAAATGTAAATATACATTTTGTAATAAAATCTTGGCAACATTGGAAACATAGCAACTGATCCCCTGTCCCCATCAGATCAGATTAGCATCCTGCTTGATGGCAGCCAGTACCAAAAACTTCAGATGAGGGGGGAAAAAAAATTCTATATCTATATCTAAATTGTACTTTATGAAATAGCAGAAGTTCCTCTCTAGCCCCAAGCATTTATTAGTAATTTTATATCCCCTGATCTTTACAACCTTACTAACTGACTACAGATATTCTCATTAACCATATAAATAGCTATTCCTTTTCTGAATCTGACTCAACTCTTGGCCTTGGTGATATTTGAGGCTGCAAGTTACCTATATTATTTGTGTTCTACTAATTTTAAAAGTTGCCTTTTCAAATTCATTGTATCTCCTGTATTAAAAGCACTTGAGTAAGAGTAGTACCTGATTTTCCTGCTCTTATTGCACACACTTACTACATCTACTCTTATTCATCTCCTCTCTAGGGTGTTCATAGCTTCACATTCATATTGTAGTCCCTCCATTCATCTAATCGTGCGTCACTCATTTTCTGAAACTTTTCTTTTTTGAGAAAAAGTGACTAGAAGTGAACAGTGGTCCAAATCATCTCACTATAGTATCTGCTACAAAATCTATGCTGGAAGATCAACAATTTTGGGCCAGATTATGAAGCATATGAGTTAGTGTGCTGTGGATTAGACTATTACTACTATAATTTAAGCACTTTAGAATTTTTACTTTTAATAGGTTATGCTTTGGAATCCTGCTGACCATAATCTCACTTCTACAATATTTATTTTCCTTGAAGATGCCTAAAGGTACTCTGCACTATAATTACTTTATATACAGACTTGAATGCACAAAAATCTTAGTTCTTTTCAATACAGTTTAATGCATTTCTAAAGGAGAAACATATGCCCTTAAACAAAACAGTGAGTGAACAGCAATCTAATCTTTTTTGTTTTGTTTTTTCACAAAAGGCATCAGTTTACGCTGTTACATTGCACACTTGGTATTCTTACATTTAAGGTGTGAGAATAAAAAAATATATTAAAAAAAGACTGTCAAGCTCCAGTAGATGCTCACCATGAAGCCTTTGATTGTTCTGTAATATGAATCCAACAAGAGAGCTCCAAGGGAACAAACTTGGGAAGTCCTATCCCAGCCATCTGAGCAATGAACGAGCACAGTTGCATTTTCAATTGCTATTGCCTGTGAAATGGAAAACAGAACCTAGTAATGGGTGTTCCAGAAAGAAGCCGGTTCCTAGACAAATTCAAATCCTCATTTTATTCCACACCTATTGAGAGTCCATTTTTAATGACAGCATTTGAAGTTCACGTGGCAATTATTGTGGGAAAGTACTGTATTCCATCAAAGCTGGGATCTCCCTTTGCAATGCTATCGTGCTCCCCATAGAGATGACAAGGTCCAGCTACCCCTTCCATGAGCAAGCAGGAAAAAACTACGGTGATTTCTCATTTTATTTACCACCTCTATCACTTCCAAAAAGAAGTTAAAGTACCCAGCAGCACCTCCACTCTCAATGGGCTGCTAGGAAAAAACCTGACACACATCCTAGAAATCCAAAGCAAATAAGGACTACTGGGCATTTTTTAAAAATCCACCCCTCAAAAACATGGAAGCATATGGAGCAACTGGCTTGGACTCGGGACATAACAGGCTGTGTTGGTACAACTTACGTTGCTCCAAGGTGTGAATGAGCCACCTGCCCCGGCCCCAAGCAACGTAAGTTGCCCTGACCTAAGCGCCAGTGTGCACAGTGCTATGTGAGCAGGAAAGCTTCTCTTGCCGACATAGTACCACCTCTCATGGAGGTGGCTTCATTACACTGATAGGAGAAGGCTCTCCCATCAGCACAGAAGGTTCTTCACCAGATTCACTGCAGCCGCATCGCTGTAGCACTTCTACTGTAGAATAGCTCTCAGTCAACTATGAACCTATACCTCATTCATCTAATAATTTGCAGGTCACATTTAAGAGATATGCCAGTTTTCTAATCTCAAAGTAGCCCCAAGCCTCAAATACTACTTCAGCTAGGAGAAATTTCTGAGGCATGAATTAGTGCTTCACAAAATAAAGTATTTTCTACTTTTTATGAGCCTGATATAACAAGCACCGAGATGTTTTGCCATATAGAGCTCTATCAGCAGTATCCAATGGTAGAAATAGGTGTTTCCAAAGTGCCAAAAAAGGATACTATAGTGATGTTATCCACAGATGAAGATGTGCGTGTTAGATTTAGCAAATAAGAGATAAAACAGCACACAAAGAGTGCTTTGAGGTGACAAAAGTTGCGAGGCACTCAAAAAAGTACTAGTGTGATGGTGCATCTGCTCCACACATGCAGAGAAGGGTCTAATAGAGTATTGAGTAGGGAGGGGACTAAGCAGGAAGCAGCCAATAAGAGGGGGGCTGCAAGGAACAGCTAGTCAGGTCCCAGCAGGTCCATATAAAAGGGAGATGCAAGAACAGACGTTCAAAGGATGCTGGGAGCCCAGGGAATAAGAACTGCATCTTGGGTGGGCTGAGAAAGCTCTAAGCACCTTGACAGAGTCGTGATTGGCTCTTGGAACTGCGTAGTTGAGGACCTGAGATAAGTGCAAAGAAGGTGCTGGGACCCTGGGGCAGTGGCCCAGAGCAAGCAGCATTGGCAGCTGCTACAGAAGAGCAGCAGACGGCTTATTTACTGGGTTGGGACCCAGGTCCCCCTATTCGCCACTGGGGAAGTGGCTGAACTACTGAACAGAGGTTCCCCCCACCCCAAAAGCAGGAAAACATAGATGATGACCTAATTGCAGGGCTAAGTAGAGAAGAGGACATTGCAGTCCTGGGAGCTGATAGCAGAGCCGGAGGTGGAAGCAGAGACAGAGTGCCAGTGTGCAAATCATGGAGGAGCTAATCCCCAGCATGACATGGAGGTGGCGCCAGTCTGGCAAAAAAGGATGCACCCCGTGACACAAGCCCTAATACATGGATATCCCTTCTACAGGTTGATAGTCCTCTTAGAATGTGACTGTAAATATCTAGATGTTAGAGAGCGGCGTACATTCAGATGTGTTCCAATAAAAAAGGACATTCAACATACAAACACTTCAACCTACCCTTTTTCTGCCCACTAATTCAAGTCCCCCAAAGTCACAATCTGCTATCTACTCTAGTGTCATCCTAACATATTGTTCTGTGGTGAAGTTACCACAGAACTTTACTTGTAGCAGTCTATGAATGAGTTAGGGTTTAAATTATTATATGATGTGGATTTGCAGAGATTTTACATCTCAAGAGATGTAACAAAAATAGCTGTTTTAAAACTGCAAACCACGCCATGTAATACAAAAGTTGCTTACCCTATCCCTACAGTCACCATCAGGCAGTTCTTTGCCAACTGTGTATCAGAGTATGTGGGGGGGACTGAGTAGGAACTGGCTGATTTGACACTGAAAAGACTTGAACTAAAAGGAAAGAAAGAAGTAACATTAGAGTTATAGGACAGATCACCTGCTCGTCCCTACTATGTGGAACACTCAGAACATTTAGCTTCCTCTATCCCCCTCTTCAAATATTTTCAGGACAGGTGATCTCTAAACTACAGCTACCTAACACAAAACTTGCGTAACTTAACACAGAAACCTAAAATATTAGGAGGTACATCTGTTCTCTCTAAATACACACAAACATGTTCTGTGTGCATGCTTTTGTGCTTGGAGTGTGGTTTTGCTTCAAATAATTAAGATTATCAAGGAAGCAAAACATTAACCCTAATGCTATAGCAATAGCAGCCACCAGTTTACAGTTCACAGAACGAGCTGGTTCCACCAGTCACTGATCTCTATCCCTCCCACAGAGAAAGGTACATATTAATTACTTTGGCTAAGAAGACTGCAGCATCCAACAAAGCTTTGATATGACGCAGCCAGCCTGAGTTCTCCAAACCAGACAAGAAATTGTTGACAGACAGAGCCTTTGTACCACTGACTGAAAAAGAAAGAAAAAAAGGTGTTAGTTTCCATGGAGCTGTAGCTCTCTAGGTGGAGGAAAATAAAATAAATTACAGAACAGGTTGATATTTCCCCAAGTTTAAAAATCTATTTGAATTATTATTTTCTTTTGGTAAAAGGGTCAGATTCCTAATGTTTCAGAAATACAGATACAAGTAATAATTACAAAGTTCTTTATCTAAAATAGATCTTGCAGGTATTTGATCACAAGCTACAGAAGTGAAGAGGTATTAAGTCACCAGTATGATCAAAAAGGTAACAACAACATTCAAAGAAATGGTATTAGTGGCTCCCAGGAGGAAGAGCTACCCAACCACGACAGAGGAGGAATAGCACCAGATACGCACTCCACAATCCCAACAGCCTCTCAGAAATATTTACACAGGAAGTAATACATATTTCCAGTACTTAAACACTTTAATAATAAAGTAAGTGTAGTGCTTGTACAGTGTGGTGGACTCACAAACTTGGGAGAGTGAAACTATCTGCAGAACAGACACACTGCCACTTCTTTATCATAAGCTCCACCATACTACCTCAATAGCACCTCACATGTGATACCGGTGACAGTGGAGGAGGGAAATGAAGGGGAAATTATTAATGGGAGAGGGCAGTTCACCCTCACTCTAATTTCTCCCCCATCTGAGAGCATCAACAAGAATGCTTCATAGCTGTTGAATTTGAAGGGGTTTTTTTGTGATGTGGGCAAATGTTGGTCCGTAAGAAACAGAACTTTGGGCACCAAATAACCATCAAATGGTAATAGTTCTTCGTTTATAATACACACTGAATCAAAGTAATCTGGCTTGAAGCAGGTCACATAGATAGTTTTGCACTATTGATCCTTGCTGATTGAGAGACCTGGACATCAAAAAAAGATGAAAGAGCTACCCACTTGGCTTACCCAGGATCATTTGACCATGTGAGCGGAGAGAATTTTTAGTAGAAAGGGAGTGAAGATTCAGCACAATTAGTGGGGAGAAAAATTATTTTAGAACTGGTTTCTGATTTCTGAGAGTGAAAGTAAGTGAAGGTACATTTTATAGCAGCTAGTTGTCAGTTTTTTATTTGAGAGTGCAATTGAGATTTCGACATTTAAGTCCCATTTAAAAAATAATCAGGGATGCATGCATGTGTTAAACCACAATGGCTTTTGGCTGTAAATCATCTGACATGCTAACAGAATTTGCCCACTTCTGCTCAAGATAAGGAAAATACTTCACATGTTAAACTAAGACAAATGACTGACAGACAATTCATCAGCATTCCTTGCCCAGGAACTGTGATTAAAACCAGCACCTGTCCCTCAGAAGTCCATAACAGCACTGAACTTAGTGTCTGTCAATTTCTTGTTTTGCACAGATTACTATTAAAAGACCAGTGACCCACTTATCCTATTTTAATCATACTCTGTTACAAAAGAATTAGAGCAAAAACATACCTTCTAAAAGTTTCTGCAGGCTGGATCTCATTACATGAATGTTTTCAATTCCAACAAACTGGAATCTAATGTTTGCGTAGTTGTCTTCATTTTCATAGCCTTTACCTGCTGCTCTATTTGCCATTGCATTGAGCTTAGTGAAAGAAAATGCAAATATCTTACACCAAAGAAGTGAAAAATAAACTGTAAAATCACAATATGGATTAAGTATCCAGTCAACTTCAGCAGGACACAAAGGTAGAAACACAAAACTAAAACATGCCGTATGCATCCCTATGGATATCAGATTTGCAGCAGACTAATCTGAAAATATTACTCTGACATGACAATGACAATGTGGAGGGATGCAACATATAGAAGACTATGAAGAGTGGAAGCAAGAAGATCACATTGAGAGCTGACAACTCTAAATACTACATCACAGTTCTCCATTCCCTATACCATACTCGCTTATTTGAAAGATGCAACACAGTAATTAAACTAAAAGAAGTTTCTACTACAAGATTGTTAGGATTCCTGAAGTGTGCAATTTGAAGAAAATATTATTTAGGATATTGATATCAATAAAATTATGAAGTACCAAAAACAGATTCAACAAGGCTGGCTCAGTTTCATTCAACAAGCCAGCACTTTTTCCTGGAAGCTCCCTCTTGTGCACCAAAATCTAAACATTAAACTTCTAGTCCTTATGGCCAGAAAAATTTAAAAATAAGAACTTTTGAGTGGAACTAACAAATATATTTGGCAGGTCTATGAAAGCCTGAAACAATAGCTCCAGTAAGTCTCAGCTGCACCACTCTTCTCAATGGAGTGCTAATGCTGAATGCTAATAATTGACCCGACATTAAACAATTCACTATTTTACCGCTGACCAAAACATCCAAAAACAGAGAGGGACTGTAAATGGCATCTCATTTTGGTGTCAAATGTTGGCTGAGCTTGGCTATAAGCAAAGATTAGGAAATCACCACCACCCAATATATCCACCCCGCAATCTGAAAATTGACCAAAGATGTTAAAATTTACTAATGTGAAGCTGCTTATTAAAATGTGGTATCTGAACAAACCCAAGGGCTTGAGCACTATCCTGCAGATTCTCTCTGTTTTACAATTCATCACCTAATCTCTCCATGCTCACTATAATTCTATCAATGCATGCTTGATTTTTAAAAACAGTCCTCCAGCTCTGCATACAATCAATAATAAAAGGATCAATGTTTTGCCTTTCATCCCAGTTAGGAGTTAAAAGAAGCCTTAAAACTCAGAGTCCAAAAGAGGGTGCCTAAATTTGACCACTAGCTCTATTTTAGGTGCTTAAATAAGTGGCCTAATTTTCAGAAATGCTGCATACCCCACAGCCCCCATTGATTTAAAAAGAGGAGCTGCTAGCTGCTCAGCACCTTTAAAAATAACATCTATTGCTTGAATATGGAGTCACTTTAGGCACCCATTTTTAAAAATCTTCACTCAAGTTCCTAGATGAAATGTATATTTCATTTTGGTTAGCTGTGTGAAGAAGTTACCAACCTCAGCTCACATAGACCATGTAGCTTCATATGAACAGTAATAATTTCGGTCATTGACCTGGGACAATTCTGAATCTGTGATTAGAGCAAGGGTTGGTAAACTTTTTGGCTAGGCAGACTGGAGAGGGGTGGGAAAAGTGGAGGGGCTGGGCCATGGGAAGTAGGGGCTGCCATGCTCTGGCTGCTAGCGGAGGGGCCGCTGTGCTTTGGACGGGGCCCTGCTGCTGGGCCCACACAGTGGGAGAGGGGCAGTGTGCAACGGCCATCCTCTGGGCCAGCCAGGATGCCACCACTGCACGTAATGGGGAGAGGTGTAGGTGTACATTCCTGCCAGGGTGCTACTGGTTCCATGTGGTGGCAGAGGGGTGGGACCAGGTGGGGGGAGTGGCCACCAAGCTCCAGCCAGGAGGAGCTGGAAGGCCAGAGGAACTATTCAGGCCATAGTTTGCCCACCTCTGATCTAGAGGTTAAACAGCCTGATACAGTACATTCCCAACACCCGAGCCATATAGTACCCCCATACCTCTTCCTAATATATAAACTGATCAAGAAAAGTGACATTAAGCTGATCACTGACATGCTTCCCTGATGAAGAAGCAGCAGGCAACTGGTATCGGGTTTCAGCAAGCACTTTATTTCAAACGGCCTACAGAGGTCTGTACCTGATGCCACACTGATAAAGGTACATACCTTAGGTCTGGTGTCCATGACATACATGTAGTGATGAGCAGGATTGGCTTTACTGATTGCTTGCAGCATGTGTTCATCCTCTAGACACCTGGCACTGAAACCTGAGAGAGGTTGACTGCATCTGCAAATGGCAGCCTAGTACAGAAAAAAAGAAGAATCTGATAGCAACACCCCTAAAAGAATATTTCAGACATATGTATTCTGTAAGGCTGATACTTTACAGTGAATTTTCATTCTGCACATTACAAAGTGACAAATAAGTACCATTTTATAGTAGATCTTCAATCTAAGTCCCTGACTACTGTTCATGAACATTGAAGATCATGAGGCACTTCTTTGAGAAATACGCCCAAAGATCTTAGACATCCCAGTTTACAGTCTAAAAAATAATATAAGTTTATGAAACGTGTCTTTTTCCTTAAAATAAAGGCTGGTCTCCCATTTCTACACTCTCAGGGTATTTTCTATTTAATTATTCATCTCCCTAAATACAAGATAAAGTCACATTTGTAATGAAAATAGTCATTTAATGCTCTTTGATACATCACTTTATCTCCAACCTGGCCAAAATTAAAACTGTAGCAGTACTCTTCTTGACAGCAGCATTCCCTGAGGGGTTTAGCACACATTCCCCAAGAAGTAACACCCATAAATACATCCACTCTGGATGCATTTGGCAGTCGTACATGCGGAGCTTCGTAACACTGGGCCTTGTGAAACCACTGAACTCACAGGAGTGGCTGACAGAACTGCTACTCCCTCTGGTATACATCAGGATTGAGATGGACTGCTGTTGCTCCATACAAATGCCCCTCTAGGGAGTCCCACAGTGCTAAATTTTCTCTCTTCCTGCCCTCCTTCCTGGTTCATCAAATTATCATGATATGCAACACTGGGAACAAAAGGATTTTATTCTTGACATTCCAACAAGTTCAAACAGCTGATCTTAAAGGCCCTATTTTTGGAAGCCTTTAAAGAGATCCAGTTGAGCAGGGCCAGATTATCAAAGGGGCTTAAGCCCGGGCCCTGGCCAAAAAGAGGGCCCTGGGCTCCAGCCCCTAAAACCCCTCTGAAAATCCAGCACCTGCCCGGCTCAGTGACAGCAGGCAGGAGCGCAGACAGTGCTCCTTCCCTGCTAGCACTGGGATGGGGGGGCAGGGCACCAGAGAGGCCCAGCACAGGTCTGCCCCGCTTCTTCCCTGGGCCAGCTGACCCGCCCCTGGGGGTAGAGAGGGGAGGGCAGGCCAGCCCATTTGCTCTGCAGGGAGGGAGGGGGCCACAGGACTCAGGTGGCTCGCGGCAGGACCTACACCACCCCGTGCCGTGCACCAGCTGGCCACCCTCCCCACCCAGACTCAGACTGGCCGGAGCGGGGCCAAGGTGGCCCGGGAGCGCCCTCTGGCCCCAGGGCCCCCCCAGCAACAGGGGGCCAAGGCAATGGAGCAGTGCAGGGCCCCCAGGCCAGTTAATCCAGCCCTAGTCTAGAGAAGAATTTTACAGTTGGACAAGCATAACCTAAGCATTTTATTAGCCATCACCAGTGCTGGAGATTAAGGAACTAGCAATGTTCTATGGCCCTGGGTTATTACACTTACCTTTTTTTCCTCTTTCCTGGCCCAGTGACATCTGTTGAGAAATAGTTTTTAGTCCACTTTCATTGAAAGGAAATCAGACTGTACCTCTTTATCTCTATGATAATATGACAACACCGGGAATCTTCCTTTGCTTCTAAATTTGGAGCTACCAACAATTATGGGCTTGCTTACAGCTCTGGGCACATAAAGTTCTCTAGGATAGGTTTCACAAACCTGTAAAACACAACATACATACAATGTAATTTTCATCTATGGACTACAGCAAATCTGGTGCAAGAATAACAGGGGGCTGCTGGCCTGGCATGAATCACGATAGCCCTTTGGGTAAGAGACTGGCTAGTCAGAGTGGGGACAGACAAAAACACCTGCAGCACCTGACGTGTACAAATATGCCCACCAGGGAGTAAAATAGCAAACGGTTAACCAGTAAGTATTAGTCTTACCATTTTACAAATGGTGTTAACACTAACTGTTCGCTGCCTGGGGGGCTGTGCAGGCAATAGGGGGGTGGGGACAGGAAGGGATGATGGAGCAGCTGGGACTTGCAGATGTGCAGCGGCCCAGGGGACAGCCCTGGTGGCTCAGGGGTTTGGCGCTGCCAGCGGCCACAGCTGAGCAGGCAGCAGACAGTGAGCAAGCTGAAGCTGAGAGGCAGCAGCTGAGGTGCACCCAGGTGAAGGGGCTGGGGGCAGGCAGGCACAGGGAGTGTCCCCAATCCTGAGACAGGGGCAGGGCCAGGAGTGTGATGGAGGGCAGAGGGGCTCAGGAAGTGTAAGTGCTTTATTGTCCTCTCCTCCTTGGGCTGAGTGGTAGTGGGCCCCGCACACCTGGGGCAAAGATTGGGAAGCCAGGGAAGAGGCACCTCCTCACTCCAGCTGGCATGGCTGAGGTCCCACCCCCCTTTGCCCTGGCCTCACCAGACAAAGCCAATCCCAGTCGCTGGGGTGTGGGGCAGGGCAGGGCAGAAAACACCCTACTTCCCTCCCCTCCATGTGTCTTTCTGCACTGCCGAACAGCCCCCTCCACTCCAACACAGACTGGCTTCCCACCCCCAGGGAGAGCTTCACAACAGAGAAGCAGTAGTGCAGCCGGGGCTGGTTAATGCAGGGATTTAGGGGTACAGCCCTGGGCCCCAGGCCAAAAGGAGGCCCAGCTGTGCTGCAAAAATCCAACCTTATACTAAGCGCTGCCATGCCAGCCAGGCCCCCACGGCTCATGAGCTCAGGCTGGTCCTGGGGAGTCCTGGCACAACAGCCCAACAACTCCCAGCCCTGGCCCCGGAGTGCCAGGACCACCGCCAGCCTGACGCACCATGCGCCGTCCGACCCCATGCCCGCCCACCCCCGATAGCCCAGCCAGTCTGCCTCATCCCAGCCCCACAGCACTCCCAGGAGTCCCCACTTCTGGAGCACTGCCTCCATTGGCCTGCACACACTACATCCCTGGGCTTACCGGTCTGCTCCAGAGGTGGGGCAGGAGTACTGAGGCCTCTGGCTTGAGCAAGCACTCCGCACTCTCTCCACCCAGTGTGGGGTGTGGCTCACCCACCTCACCCCCAGGGCTGGCTGGCCAGCGGCCACCCCCACCAGCCAGAGCAAGCACCATACAGCACTGCCTGACTGGTCCAGCCAAGGGCTCCATGAAATTGAATAGCCCTAGGCCCACAGGGATATTAATCCAGTCTGGCCACAGCCATGCACACTGAGACCCCTGCACCCACCCCCACTTGCCTAGGTGGTGCAGCTGCCGCAGAGCACGCCAGCAGAGGGGATCCCAGTGTCCTCCCCCACCCCCTGTGCCCTGGGCCAGCACCACGCAGCAAATCTGAGTTAGGGATGTAAAATATTATATTGTTTAAACGTTTGTTCAGGTAAACGATATTTTACATCTCTAATGCCCACAATCCTTCCTCATGTGTGCACACATGCACTCAGAACTGATAAATGGATTAAAGGGTACGAAAGAATGATGAAATCAAAATCATAAGCTATGGAAGGGGACTGAGACACCAGCACAAAGTCTATCGAAATAAGAGCACAGAAAATAGTTCTGCAGTAAAAATAGTAGTAGAGAGAGATCACACCCCTTGCACCTACACCTAACTACACTAATGCAAGGGCAGGCTCCTCCCCCACTGAAAGTTGTTCTGCTGCTCTTCCACAACAGGATTTCCTCGACCAACCTTCAAAACAGGCCTGTCAATGAGGGGACAATGAGAAAACTACCGCTACCCAAAGTCTAACACAACACCAAAAACCCAAAGGGAGAGGGAGGGGGGTGTTTTGGCTCATCACAAGGAGGGTCTTCCACTAGCCACATCCTTTTGCTTTATGCAGCAAGTTCAGCTGAAGGCTTTGTGGTTTGCAAGGCATTGCATGTATTGTTTTGGACTGGAATCAAAGGTTACAAAATCAGACAGCCACAAATACAAATATTTTCCACCCTCTCTTACCTTATAGTCACGATTTGCATCAGACAATTGCCAGTTGGAGTTTTGCACTCCCATCCGCCTATATTCTTCTGCTAGGTCAATGAGCTGCCAGCCCTGCAGCCGCTTAGACTCATTCTGGTTTGGATTGTAAGAAAAGGCATACAGTTCTTCATAGCTTGCTAAAGGAAACAAGCAAATAAGATATTATGGATGGAGTCAGAGTCCAGTGTCTTTTTTGACAGAAAAGACATCACCTGATGGTTATACTTGTGGTTATCTAACTGGGCAAGATAGTTTATAAATATTCAGAGTGGGTAAGCTTTTCAAAAGTGCTTAAGTCACTTATGCTAAGTCACTTAGGTGCTTTTGAAATAATTAACTCGGTATATAACTTCTGCCCCAAAGAGTTCATAATGTGAAGTCAGACAGGTGCAATACAGTTAAACTGACAAAGCAAGGCTGGTGGAATGCAAGTTTTTTAAAGAATAAAGAGGTTCCCGGTCATATGTCAACTGAGACATTTTTTAGGTTTAAGGGACAATATTAAGATTAGCACAAAGTTAGGAAGTTATTGGAGAGACCAGATATGAAGTCTCACAAAGCTGCAAGGATCCCTATCATATCATTCTCAAAACATCAACACTGGTTTGGAAAGTATATCCAATTTGTGCTAGTTTTATAAGTTTCACATTATTCAGTACACAGTGAAGTTTTAACATTTACTGAAAAGAGATCAGAAACATTTTTATTCACACCAGCAGTGACTCCTATAAATGCAGTTTCACAATCATGTAAGATCTCACCTTCTCCCATGCCTATATCAGCATACTCAAAACTACCCACAGTACTACATGCAGCAAAGCTATGCACAGCAGATCAATGACATCTTCTGTGTTTATGCAGCTCAGGCTCAGAGACCTCATGTTTAATAACAGAAATAGCACAAAGCCCAGAGCTGTTTTGCAGAATTGTGGCTCAGATACACACGCCAAGGTCTTGTGCACTTGAAAGGCATACCTGATCGTGACAGCTGCAGCAAAGAATTGTAAATGTCATGACAATCCCTTTCTCTGGGAACACTGAAGTGAACTACCCTGAAGTTCTTGCACTGGATCACGAGAGGGCAGCCTGAAGTAGTCAAAGCAAGCTTCTCCACTGCAGCAATATGATGATGTAATATCTACGACACAGAAGAATTCATAATTCAACTCATCAAAAGGTGTTGATCAACAGCACTTCAAAATATACTCTTGAAAACAAAGTATATTGCTAAACAGCTGAAAATGCTAGTAAAAAAAAATCTTTATACAATTGGTTTAATTTGTTAAAGAAATCTCTGATGCTGGCATTTTGGTCAACCTATCCTAACCATTTATTTGAAGCTATACTCAAAGCATTATCAGTATGTCACAAACTTTAACGGAATCCCTTCCTTCACATCAAGTGCAGAGATAAATTTTCAAAAAGGCCAGTCAATCACTTTCTGTAAAGCTATGCTAGCTGACAAGCTATGTCCATTTAGGTGCTGAGAAGATACCCAGTTGGCTGTTTTTAATGTCTGGAAGTGCTCTTAAGTTTAAAGAAACAGAAATAGCAATCAACCAAAAAGTTAAATGCATAAAAAGTTATGATCTTAACTGGAGATTGCTGGACATTTATCATCAAAATGATTTTATATTAAAGTGTCTTTTTTGCAAAAATAAAATTTTTGCCAAAATTTTTTTTCACTTTTCTGACAGGAAAATCAAAATGCCTGTCTGGAAGGCTCTTGTCAATTTCACTTTCCCTCCATAGGCTGTGAAATTGAAGTTTTCCGGGACTGCTCAGGTTGAACACATTCATTTTCTGCCTTTTCAACCCCAGAGCTGGAGGCATGAGGGAGAGACAGGAAGACTGAGCACTCTGCTCTCTGAAAGCAGGCCTGAGAGGCTCTTGTCAATTTCATTTTATGCCAGAGCATTCCAGCCTGGTAGCTGAGAAAGCTAAATAGGTAAATAAATAAAAATAAATAAATAAAATATCAGTTTTGTTTCTCCAGAAACAATTTTTTTTTTTAATCCCCCCTTTTTTTGGGGGGGGGGAGGAATACAGCATTTCATTCCAATTCAGGAGAAAAACATTTTTTAAAATGTGAAATTTTTTGCAGGAAGCAATTTCTATTATCTGCTAGTTCTAATCTTAACACAACTCAGTTTTATTGTCCTCACAACTTCAGTTTTAAGCAGCTGGACAACTACTTGATATGCAGAAGATGGACTTTCTAATAAAGGATCTGAAGTTTAACTTAACATCCAGACAGGCGTGAGCTAGGAGTACTATGGAGGCCAGATAATCTGCTCATGGGGAGCAGGATGAAAAGAGAAAGATCACCCATGAATTATTCTACAGCTACCCATTTGGCTGATCCAGATGTTATACTCAAACGCCAAAGTCAGTTCCATACAACTTCTCCCCCAAACCACCACCTCAATCTGTCCTTTGAGAGAAAAAAGAATTAACAGAGGAATTTTACAAATTTATTTTATACAGACATGTAACATGATAAATCACACATGAATTTTTCCACATTTGATCTAACAGCTGTTTCCCTATGCAGGAAAGCCACAGGTGCACTCTGCTTCACCTGAACCATGGAAAGGAACATATTGTTCAGTCACCTTACCAACAGTTCTTTTCTCCCCTTAAAGACTCAACTAAAATCAGACAGGACTTTGAGAAAGCATTTTGCAATGAATTTTGAGAGGAAGCAACTGGATTTCAGGAAGAGAATCTTATATAGTGGAACTCTGTTTATCGACTCAAATTCGGACAGGAGCCAGATAGGCTAATCAGGAGAATGGGCAAAGAGTTTCAGCCCTGGGTGGCAGGGCTTGGCCTTCAGCAGAAAGAAGCAGCAGTTAAGCCTGGTCACTGATGAAAAGTGACACACAGATCGTGTGTATCATGAAGTAAGGAAAAGAATATTTGAGAAATTAAACCCAGTTAATGTACCTTTAATTAGATATTAACAAGAAAAAAACAAAAACAACGCCTTTAGAAAAACTGTACCTTTTCGGGCTACAAACTAGTGCATTTGATATCCTTACCCAAGTCTCTTTCTGGTTAGCATCTATAAATAATAGATGAGTTGCTGTAAGGTACAGTGTTCCCGTTAATGATTTGTTGCTGGTGCTGAAACGGTCTATTAATTTCACCAGCTCCACCTGTAGGAGGAAAAGAACCAAACATTTTACAGGAAGTAAAAAAGGACTGAAAATCAGGAGGAAAAGCCTTTCCTGACAGTGAGATCTATCAGTCTATGGAATAACCTTGTAAATGGTGGGAGCTCATATTCGTTACACATTTAAAACCACACAGGACATACACTAAGAAGTGAGCAATATTGAACAAACCTGACTTGCCAGGAAGATTAAAGAGATAACTTAGATAACCCCATTCAAGACAATGCCCAATAAAAGACAATGGTTGGATCATAAGTAGATTCAGTTCACATCTGTAAAGTTAATTTTTTTCAAATAAAGAGTTACTTAGTTACCTTCTGTTCCACTATGTGTCAGGGATTATTTTCCACTAGTGTTGACCAGTGCATTAAAGAACAGTTTTGAAAGCAAGAGATACAATTTGCTAAAGTAGAAAACATGTAGCATCCAAGTCTATCTGAAGCGTAGCAGCAAATCTTTAAAACAGTAATGTGTATATTACCCTGTTATTTAGAGGTCTCAAGTACGGAATTAATGTCTTTTTTTTCTTCACAGAGGTTTTCTGTATCCTGATCAGAACCCATGAATCAACTTGTTCCAAGCTCATTTTTACCCCCAGTTTGTACTGTTCGCATCCTCCAAAACTTGTATGGAATGACTTCCTCTCTGGTGGCTCAACTGGAAACTCCCAGTAAAATGAAACAAGTGGTACTACCAGGAAAAATATATTCTGGTAAAAATGGCAGAGTAGTTGTTAGCAACCTTCTTTAGCCATAATAAAGGAATATTTCATAAAAAGGGGTTTTAGATGATCCAATATTTACCTGGAGTGAACAAAGCTCTTTTACAAACTTCACACAGTTTGTTTTACATGGGAAAAAACCAACATTATATGACCTTATATGTGAAACAACACAAAAGGACTACAGTGAAAGGTTGGTCTGTGCACTAATCCTCATTATTTCTTGGCGGGACGGTCTCATTAGTGCCAAGTTAGAGTTCTGTTGCTAGGGGCCCCAATGCTGATTCCATTAAAGTCAATAGCATGACTTCCAAAAATTTCTATGGCAGCAGGATCAGCACCCAAGAAAGGTAGCTAAGACAGCACTCGGACTTGGAACATGTGCATTTCCTAGATACTAGCATGATAATGAAGGCACAGATAATTGTATCCAGCTGATCCCAAATAGTAAGAGATTTGATTTTTAAACCACTAAAGCAATTAAAAAAAAAATCAAATGCAGTGGGAAGGATGGATCGTCTGCATACTGTTTCAATGAGCCATTAATCGTGTGCCACACCTCCAGAGGCAAAAAATTAAAATAAGCCATAGTTTTCTTAGTTGACAGAAAATTGGATTTTTAAAAGGAGGCAATATAAATAGGAAAGAAAATGCAAGGGGGCATCACTATAAGAAGTCTGGCAGCAATATTTTGACTAAAGATAACCTCATCTCTAGGAATTTGAGAAAGTTTTCAACAGCAAGATGGAAAAACAGATACCCCAACAAAATCAATCTATTTACAGTGAACACAGTCACAGGAGATGACTAGGTAATTGATTGACAGTGATGATCAAAGACTGTATAAGGAAAGAGATATTTGAACATTCTTTAATAAGGTGATTGTACACCACAGAAGAAAGATAAGCCTAATCTTGCCTGGCAAGTGTTGAAAGAGTGATTAAACTCTGAAGAGTAACTAAACATGGTACGTCGTCATTCCAGGTTTACGGTCTCACCAGGGCTGCATATCAAATTTGCTCAGGTTACAAACTGATTTTCCACTCCCAACTCCCCTACTAAATACCATGACTGCAAATTCATCCTGAGACCCAATAGCCAAGTTAAACAAACAAGGAGTTTTGTAGCACTTTTAAGGGCTAACATTCAATAATGACATGAGCTACCCTGGGCACAATCCCACTTGGTCAGGTGAATGGTATAAAGGTGAAACAGAACTCCTTGTTTGTTTTGCTGAAATAGACTAACACGGCTACCCCTTTGAATTGGCCAAGTTGTATTCTTTCTGATGAAAGTATTACCAGTAAAAGACCTTTCAAATGGAATTTAGTTAGAAATACTGGTGATCTTTGAAGCAGAACTGAATCTAGCTCACTCTCCCATAGCTGTATTGGTTCTGCAGTAGTACATAACAAAATGTAATTCCATTGAATTCTTTCACTAAAATAAGATCTGAATTGGAAAACACATAAGAAACAGATCTGTGGATTAGAGTGGCACTTTTTCTTGTTTGTTTTAAATACAGTCTCTTTTCTGATCGTAACTGCACTATTTCTTTAGTCTTTAAGCTTTAACACAAAAGATTAACAACTGTCACTCCTGTACTGTGCAAGTATCTAAGTACATTATAAAAGCTTGGCCAGACACTTACAGGGTTCATTTTAGATTTGTTTAAAAAAGTTCAAAGCACCATAATTGGAAAGTCTGTCCACATCTAGATGTACAGCTTTACAGATTAAAGAGTCAATGATAAGAAGCAGACTGGATATGTGCATCCAGAGTTCTCATCGGTAGAATACTTAGCGCAAAGAGCCATTGCTCTTTAAATATTCTGTGGCTGTGTGCTAGCTTGGGCCTCAGTGCATTGGCATGTGTCACTGGGCACTAAGGCAGCGCTACCAAAAGAACAGGGGCACAGAGAATAGGCTCCCCCATCCTCACTTCAAATAGCATCCATCTCACTTACACTGGCCGTGAGCTTTATTTTGCATGTTTATTTCAAACAGGAACAACTAATACAATTTTCGAGAGTATGTAAGGGATTTAGAAACTTAAGTCTCATTTTCAAACACAATTTAGCACAGCCAAACCTAGATTTCATTGGAAGACAATGGGATTTACATTCCAAAGTCAATTAGGTGCTTTTGAAAATTGCACCCAATATGTGTTGTGATAGCAATGACCACTAAGGGCAACTCCACAGTTCCTAAGAGAATTTACAATTACAAACTCAATCCACTATAGATAGCTTCTTTACTGGGGCTGGAAAGGGAAGAAACCGTATGAACACTACTTCAGGTTAATGTTCCCACTGCCAGTCCATTGGTAGATCCATGTGTCACTGCATAGCTGCCCTTCAACTCCCTATAAATTCTGTCTACAAGCCAGGCTTCCATCAGCAGCATCCATAGCTTCTTTAGGCACTTACTATACTATCCACATAAGAAAAGAATAGTCAGGTTAAAAAAATAAATATGCCTCCCATAACCAAGTCCAACCTAAACTATTGTGCAGAAGGGATTTACAAAGTACTTGCCAACTCTGATGCAGGTTATTTATATTTTAATTGTCCCGCTTCCATGATTGATCTTCTTACATTTACTACCAACTGGAATAAGCCTGCCTTGCCCCATTCACTACATACTCCAAAGTTTATTGGGGGAAAAGGCAAACACACACATGCACATGCCAAGAACAAGCACATTGGTTGGACAAGTTTCATAACTGAATAGAGTTTTTTCATAACCAATCTTGGTTATTTCTGCCAATTAAATCTCACATTTTAGCATGAGATACATCAGCATGGATTATTTCAAAATAATACTAGTCTGTGAGAGCACACTTTAAATGATGTCCTGAGATTTTATTAAATTACATTTAAAAAAAAAAAAATCACATCTCTCTCTATCTGATTATGTTTACAGATAAAAGATCTTTTGACAAAAGAGAAACTGAGGTCCAATTCCTGAAATTCTTGCAATTGACACTACACTGTCAAATCTTGTACCCAGATTGAGCCTTATTGATCCAAATGGAACTGGGTTTACACTGACAATGTTCCTTTCAGTAAATTCACTGGTTTCCTTATCAAGCACTCTTAAAACTACAATACCCACCCACAGAAGTGAAGAAATAGATTGACAGAGCCAGACAGGTACCAAAAGTCAACTACTACAGGAGAAGCCCGAGAAAGAAAACAATAGAATGCCACTGGTCATCACCTACAACCCCCAAGTCAGACCTCTACAGCACATCATCTACAACCTGAGGATCTACAACCTATACTACACAACGATCCCTTACTCTCTCAAGCCTAACAAACTAACTCTTAACTTAGGTAGCTGTGTTGGCAAGCAGCTGACTAATCAGATTCTCCCCTGCCATGAGTTTTATACCGACGCCTATAGAAAATTAAAAACCATTAACCTGCTCCCTTAATTAGATATTGGTTATAACTACAGTACTTTAAAACTGGAATATAGCATCATCTCCTTCCTCCATAGGTCTATAAATCCAGTTTATGGTCAGAGTGCCAGATTATTAAATGAGGAGCTTCTGGGGAACAGCAGATAACACAAAGTCTTCAGCAGCCTTTGCAGACAACAGCATTTAGAAAGAAGAGAGAGGGAATGTTGAACTGCAACTCATTCTGCATGTCAGAAAACACCAGACATCACAGAAACACAGACATCAAGTAATTCAACCTAGCATCACAGAAACACAGACATCAAGCAGTTCAACCTAGGATAATTTTTGCTTCTGCCTGTTCTTGCTTCTTTATGACGACATGTAAAGAGGACCCAAAAATCCTGTTTATTTTAAAATACCTTGTTTGCTTTCTTTTAAAAAAATATCAGTAATGTCAATTCTGGAGTCTAAGTGGGTTTTTTGGAGGATCTACCAGTTGTCACAGAGGTAACTGAAGGAGACAGGGGTGATGAATTTTTTACAAAGGCATCTTTTCTCAAAATATTATATACTGAAGTTAGAACACAGATGTACACAAGTTTTAAACAGTACCTAAAAATCCTCTCTCACTCATCCTTCACTCTCTCGATGCTTGGTATTATTGGAGTAGTTTTGCAGATATCATAGCCCCTATCTGCACTGGGGACATTTTTGGAACATTTCCCACTAGTGATAAAAACAGTTTGTGTCAATTTGTGCTTGCAATATTAAAAACACTTGGGTAGACTAGAAATCAACAATGTACTCTCTACTTTGCTCAGAACAGGTTTAACTGACATGGTAAAGACACTCACTGGCAGACTATCTACACAGGGGCCTCAATCTAGCACAGGCAATTCTTTATGCCTGGGTAAAGGTCTAGTGAAGTT
Organism: Pelusios castaneus; assembly: GCA_007922175.1. Lineage (NCBI taxonomy): Eukaryota > Metazoa > Chordata > Testudines > Pelomedusidae > Pelusios > Pelusios castaneus. The sequence goes on along the minus strand of ML685874.1, from coordinate 11,110,775 downwards.
AACTGGACTCTGCACAGATCAGCTTGGAGGATGACTGCCTATGGACCCCAGTGGATCTAGAACACACCTGACAGGGCCTGTAAAAATGCATTCAAGTCCAGTTTTTTCCCTTTGCAGGTCATCTTTAAAGAGGCACCAATTTAAATATCACATTTTATATGATTTCCCCCTGCTATTCATATAAAGCAGAACATAAAACCAGAAGGGGGAAGAGTGTTTCCATGTCCTCTGTTGTCTTTGCTCAATTCATGCATCTGATAACCACTTTCATCATGTCCTCTACACAACTTCTGCTTGAGTCTTTCACCCATGAAGAGGAAAACATTTAAAAAAAAGATTTCACTGTAAAACAGGAACTGGAAGAGAAACACACGCCAAGGAAACTCTTGGCTGATAACTATTTTTAACTCTGTTTGAACATGATTAGATTTCCAGCTGACAGGTCCCTTTAACGCTGTGTGCGCTGGGGATATATCCTGCTCTGGCTGGCGTAGAGAGGGGATGATTTATCTGCTCCATCCTGACCTACTGGGAACCGGGCAGAGGGGGAAATTGCACCCTGTGGCCGGTCCCATCAGAAACACTGTCAGCGCAGGAGGAGGACGGGACACAGGCCGGGAGGGGGCTGATCTGCAGAGCCAGGCTTGCACCATTCCACCGTTCTGCATTTCACCAACCTGCTGCGCCGCGCCGGCCGCCCCAGGGGAAAGGAGCCTGTCAGCGGAGAGCTCCGGCCCCAGCCCCGGCCCCAGAGCCCCGCCCTCAGCATCGCCCCCAGGCCTCACCGATCCCTCCCGCTCCTTGCCGCGCCCGTCTCCCCTGCGCGGCGGCCGCCCCGGCCCAGCGCGAGAGGGGCGGCGGGTACCTTGGTGGTGCGGATGTGCTCCATGTTCCTGCTGCCGCCTCCCCCCGCCAGCCGCAGCTGCCGTCACCTGCACACTTCCCGGAGAGGCGAGGGCGGGACAGTCAGCGAGAGAGCGGCCCAGAACTAGCCGCGAAGAGACCAGCCAGCGACCCCTACCGGCCGGGGGATTCGTCCGGCGCTCACCGCGGTCCGTCCCCGCTCAGGGGCTGGAACAATGTGAGGAACTCACTGGGCGGTGTCAAGTTCCAAAGAGGTGTCAATTTACCAGCAAAGACAAGCCCAACCCACTGAAAAAGATCCCATTGGGGGCGGGGGAGAGCCCTGTCCCACATACCGCATGCTCATTGGTTGCTGCGTGTGACATCACCCAGAGAACCAGCCCTGAGGAGCAGACCATTAAAAGCCAAAGTGGGCATGTGCAGAAGACCCAGGGAAGCCCAAACTGCAGGTCTAAAATTGTAAGTGACGGGCTGTTAAGCAAGTCCAAATGGGCTTACAAGAGTGGTTTTTAAACTCTTTTTTTCAGGACCCAGCTGAAAAAAAATATTTATGTCCACCACCCATCTCTGAGCAAAGCATTCCAGTCTTTAGGCAGCAGCAGCTGCAGAGGGTACCGCGACCCAGTACCCAAGGGTCTGTGGCCTAGTATTGAGTCCTTACCCATGGTTTGAAAACCACTGGCTTAGAATAAGCCCAGTTGACACGATCATGTGCCCATGCTTTAGATGCTGCCGCCCAGCACCTGTGAGCCTGCACCCAGCTGTGCCCAGCAGCGGCACCTCGTTCACAGGAGGAACCACCGTTTCCACCCCCTCCCCCCATCCCTTTCCTTTTCCCTCCTCACTGCTAGCATTGGTGGGGAGACTAGATTAACCCCTGTGCAGGGAGGCCTGTCATTGCGTTCACACTGTGCAAGGTAGAAATTTCCAGAGGGGTAGCCATGTTAGTCTGTGTAGAGCAAAAACAACGAGAGTCCTGTGGCACCTTATAGACTAACAGATTTCTTCGGGCATAAGCTTTCGTGGGCTATAACCCACTTTGTCAGATGCATGAAGTGGAAACCACGGTTGAGAGGTATATATACACATGCCAGGATGGAGGACGGTAAGCGTTAGCAAAGTCAGTTCAGAGAGCAGATGGGGCCTATTCACACCAATTGATCAAAGGAAAAGAATGTGTGGGGCCACGGATGGGGTGTGCATACAAAAACAAGTTGGGGGAGAAGTGCAGTCAGAACCTCAGAAAGAGGCTGTGGTGGAGCTGGAAGAGGGGCTGCAACCTGGTGCATTCCAGATATGCGTGCGCCAGGGTCTCTGTCATGCCACAGAAGGAGCAGTGTCGGGGCAAGGGTTGAAATGCACCAAGTACACGCATGGACAGGACGATCTGGTTGATGACCAGTGTCCTGTCCATCTCCACAGCCACTCAACAACCCTGTCCTCCAAAGCATGCCAGTTCTCATCTGGGGAGGGATGGGTGGCAGAAAGGTAAACGCCCAGATAGAGCAGTGGACCTGCGCTCCACCGGATGGCTTAAAGCATGGGTGGGAGGGAGCTCCCCGCTACATGGCCCCTACCATCAAACCAAATCTTTTGATCCAGCTGACCCAGGCAGAAGAGGCTGCCGAATAGATGGCCAGGCAGGGCTCCAACCGCTCCAGGTCGCCTGGGTCTTGGACCACGAGGAGCACGTCATCGGTGTACGGTGTGCGCTGACAGGACCAGCCTCAGCTCTGGCTCGTGGAGCACCAACCCCATCAACCTCCAGGTCCCTTGTTCCCAATGACAAAGAGGACCTCATAATGGAGTCCCTGCCACACAATCCTCATCTTGGTGTGCAGGTGGCAGAGGCCCCTCCATGAGGTGGAGGCTGGTTCTGGCAGGCATCACCAGGGTTTGAGATCTTCTGGACTATGTCCAGGGGGACTGGGTGGATCCCCTGGCACTGGCGCAGCGCATGGGTCTCTCCACCCTTAGAACCCCCGGTGCCTACTCCAGGATGTGAAGGCAACCTTGTCCCCTGCTGCTCGAGTCTGCCTTGAGCGGATCCTGTGAGAGGGTGCTCCCCGCCCTCTGCTCAGCCCTGGCCCTCTGGAGCTTTTGATCAGGCCCTGGCCCTGTGAGCCACCCCGGCCTCCACTGCCCTACACCCCTAGTTGGCTGCTGGACTTGCAGCCAACCTGTTTTGGAACCACGCCTCAAAAATATCTGTACATGCTTGTGCAACATACCGTTCATTTCCTCCCCCTCATGTCCCGCCCCGACACCAAATGGCAGAACCTAATTCCACCAGTGGCAGGCGAGGACCCCTAGTGAGCCAGTCTGTATGCCACCTTGACCCCAAGGCCCACCAGGGACATCCGTTGGTGGCTCCTCCATGGAGCTGTGAGCACAGGCATGTACTTGGCACGGTTCACCCCTCACCCCGACACCTGCCCCTTCTGCGGCCTGAGGGAGACCCTGGCGCATGCATATCTGGAATGCACCAGGTTGCAGCCCCTCTTTCGGCTCCTCCAGAATCTCTTACTGAGGTTCTGGCTGCACTTCTCCCCCAACTTGTTTTTTTATGCACACCTCATCTGTGGCCCCACGAAGTCATGGGACCTCCTTGTCAACCTCCTCCTGACCTATACCAAGGTCGCTATATACAAAACCAGGGAGAGGAGGTTGTCTGAGGGGGATCTCTGTGACTGTGGGGCCTATTTCCAGTCCCCTGTTCATTCATTAATCCGGGCAGAGTTCCTCTGGGCAGCATCAGCTGACTCCCTCAACACTTGTCGGGAGCAGTGGGTGCTGTCCAAGGTTCTCTGCTTGGTGACCCCTTTTGGTTCCCTGCTTCTATACCAGGGGTCAGCAACCCCTGGCACACGGGCTGAGCCTGAGTGGCACATGGCAGCACTCAGGCTCCCCCGCCGGCCCTGCAAACTGCATGGCCAGCAGCTGCAGCCCACGGCTGAGGGCCGCTGCTGGCCCCACCCCCTGCTGTACAGCAGGAGGGGAGGGAAGGGGAGTGGGTCGCATCGCCCCGGCCCGCCCAGAGCCACGCCGCTGCCAGCAGGGCAGAGCCGGCCATGGCTGGCAAGAGGGCGGGTTGGCTCGGCCCACCCAGAGCTGCCACTGCCGGCAGGTGGTCTCTGGTTCCTGGCCCCGGCTCCCACCGGCAGCAGCAGCTCTGGGTGGGCCGAGCTGACCTGCCCTCTTGCCGGCCATGGCCCGGGGCCAGCTCTGCTCTGCCCTGCCATGCTCTGCATCCCTCCGCTCCTGCCGTCCAGCAGGGGGCGGTGCCAACAGAGACTATCAGCCCCGCGCTGCCCCTGAGGATGGGACCGGAGGCAACTGAAGCCTGGCCCTGCCCCCTTTTGGCCCCACCCCTGGCACCTCCTGAGGGTGCAGTGGGCGGGGCTGCCACAGAGGCCGGCAAAGGTTGCTGGCCCCTGTTCTATACCTTTGACATCTATGCTCATTCCTGTTTTTTTATTATTTGCCCCCCATAATCAGTTGAGCCCTGGACTAGTGACTTCTCCCTTAGGCTGGGGAAGGAGTTTTTAGTAGTGGGTGAGCTTGTGCCCACCCACGACCTGGGTTTCAAATAGTACCAGGCCCTGTTCCCAGGGTAACTGGGGTGGGACTGCTTTGAGCCAGTTAAGGTACCTGCCTCTAATTAAGGCATCTAGGGTCAGTTGGAGCACCTAACACCAATTACTGGTAGAAGATAAAAAGCCCCTGTAGCAGCTGAGTAGTGAAGGAGGTTGGGGTGCGTGTGGAGGAGACTAGTGTGAAGGAGAGCTGATCAATAGTTGTTACTGACAGCACCTAGGAGGTACAGGCAGTTAGAACAAGTTTGCCCAGATGGGCCTTGGGCCTGGTGGGGTGGGGAGCCCAGCCCCAGGGTAGGAGGGACTGAGGATCCATAATGTGGGGGGTTTGGAGGTGGGAGAACTGTGTCAGCTGGCTGCCACTACATGAAGCACAGGACCCATGGGATGGGGATTGAGAGTGTTCAGTTTGCCAGACCAATTTGAGACAGTTCACCTTTATTTCCAGTTTTAATCCAGATAATCTCCTTTGTTCCCTAGGCCTTTCCTCTTCTCCTTGCTGACTAGCAGTTTTTCCCTTGCACCTGGATTCACACAGGCTTTAACACTGGTTTGTGAGTTGGGAAGGGCCATGTTGGCTCATTTTAACACTGACTTGCTGGTTTCATTTAAAACCACCTGTAGTCACCCCTGTCATTCAGAGGCTTTTTTCAAAAAAAAAAAAAAAAAAAAAAAAAAAAAGCAACTTCCCCTTACTTCAGGCAGCCTCTCTACTTTATTCTTTCTGGCCATATAACTCAATATTTTCAAAGCCTCCCCTTCAACTTGTGAGCAAGTGCTTTTCTTCTTGATATATAAATATTTCCTTTACTGAACTTAAGCTCTCATTCTTTATTTTTTATGCAAATAGCCTGAGATGGGGTGTTATGGTGGGTTCTGAGTTACTACAGAGAATTGCCTACTTTTATTTGAGGTCAGGAAGGAATTTTCCCCCAGGGTAGATTGGCAAAGGCACTTGAAGGTTTTTGTCTTCCTTGGTAGCATGGGGTATGCGCTCACTTGCTGGTAGATTTTCTGTACCTTAAAGTCTTTAAACCCTGATCTGAGGACTTCAATAACTCAGTCATAGGTTAGTGGTTTATTACAGGAGTTGATGGATGAGGTTCCATAGCCTGAATTGTGCAGGTCAAATGAAAATCTTATTGTTCCCTACTGACCTTAGCATCTATGACTCTTAACTAGGGCCTTGTATGAGGGCATTAATACTTCCCTATCTATACTAGAAATACCTAATCTGATACATCCTTGGATCATATTTCTTTTTCACAGCTACATTACATTGGTGGTTCACAGTCACCCTGTGATCAATTTATACAACCAGGTCTTTCTCCTCTGTTGTTTCCAACTGATGACCTCCCCCCTGAACTTATTTCAGAATTTCTTGTTATCGGTGTCTAAGTGCAATGATCTTTTACTTTGCTATTAAAATTCATCCCTTTTCTATTACTCCAGTCCTTAAGGTCATCCAATTCTTCCTGTAAAATAATCCAATTCTCTGCATTGATAATGACTCCCAACTTTATGTAATTAGCAAATTTTATGAGCACACTCCTACTTTTGTGCCAAAGTCATTAATTAAAATGTTAATAAGATCAGTCTGAAAATCAATCTTCAGGGAAATCCATTACCTTCCCTGCTGTCTGATAGTTGTCTTTTTTGCACAGCCCATTGTGACCTCTCCCTGATAAGATCCTAAGCCACCTTTCAATTCTTGTACTACTCTCCATCTTAACTAATAATTTCCCATGTGATACCATAGCTAATACTTTACTGAAGTCCAGATAGATTAGATCAATTGCATGTCCCTTGTCTAAAAAAAATCAGTTATCACAGAAAGGTATCAGGTTCTACCTTCAGTAAACCCATGTTTCGTTTTAACTCATTTTCCATTTACCTGTATGTCTTTAATCTTTCTTTCAAAAATGTGTTCAAATGTCTTGCATACTATTGAGGTCAGACTGATTCATCTGTAGTTGCCTGTATCAATTTTTTCCCTGTGCTTAAATATAGGTACAATATTTGGTATTCTTTAGTCATACTGTACCATCTCTGATTTGACAGATTTATTGAAATCATTGCTGCTGGACTTGTTTCATGTGCCATTTCTTTCCATATTCTGGGATGAAGAGTGTTCACTTGCCCTGACTTGAGTGCAGTAAGTGTTGCTTATGTGCTCAGTTTTCCTGACTAGTGTGCAGTGGAATTTTCTGTCTGAGGATCATCTTTATAAAACTGTATTACTGAATATTTGGAGTGCCTATGTTGGCGGTTGATAGTGTTTCTCAACTTTTTTGATACCAGGGACTGGCCTGCTGCCTTCCTAAACTGAGTCAGGGAGATCTCATGGACTGGCACCAGTCCATAGACTGATCACTGAGAAACAGTGGTCTATAGAATAGTTCTAAAAAAAATTCTGTCCACCCCAGTCAAGAAAACTCTTCCAGATTACAGCCATGTCTAAGTCTGGTGATTGCTAGCACAGTCAGTCATAGGAAGCACAACTGGAATTTTAACATGATGCTTCCCTGAGGTTTGGATTTTGAACTGATGTGCTGCTTACTGACTGGTCAGTAAAAATGCAACATTTGTGACATCATGAGTCAATTACTGAGTCAACATGTGAATTTCAAATGGAAATGCTTGGAGGCATCATGATGTCATCTAGACCAAGCCAGGAAAACATTGGGTAAACGTAAAAAGGCTGAAGGGACAAGACAGGACCTTTAAAAAGCAGCTAGCTTTGTCAAATGTGGTGAAGAGCAGGTCATAGTCATGTCAGGAAAGAAAGATCTTTTTTGTCTGGGATTATTTTGTAAGAGTGTCCCTCAGACTGATTCCATGAGTAGGTAAGAAACATTGCTCAGAATCCGTTATCATCAAGGACCTAACATAAGGCCAGGGCATTTTTTCTTGTGATACTAACTGGTTTTATTCAGGTCTCTTCAGTTAGATGCCCTAATGGTGGGTCACTACAGGACAGGGAAAACTTCTGTTGATGATGATGGACATCATCTAGTTAAAAGAGAAGGCTACCTTCTTTGTCCATGGGTAGTCTCTTAAATTCTAGAGGTACAGACAGAGCCTTTGAAAACTATTGTATCAGGGACCATAAAAGGCTCTCCCTCAAGCATCCAGGCTAAATAAAATCCACCCAAACAGAACCCATCCTAGTGCAGTAATTTACTAATCTCTGCATTGCACTACATAAAGACTTTATGGCAGACGGAATCTTCTGCTGCTTGTTTGAGGCAAGTTTTACCCCCTTTCTGCACAAATTCAGCGCTTCTAGTCAAGAATCTGGCCTCTGTCTTGTATGCCTGTAGAAACTCAGCCCTAACATTGCCTTAATGTATTTTTTGCACTTCAAGTTCTTTCTTTGGGAATGTGGTTTTTAATTGCACAGTACTGTTTTCAATGTGTAATTTTTGCAGTAATTAGAATTACGGTCCTATAGATATAAACTAAAATACGTACATATGTATTTGGAACTATATCTGTGAACTATGAAGAAATGGATACTGCTGCTCTGGGTCCCACTCTGTGTTTTCAGGATTGGAGTGAATGTTAAAGCTGTAATTCAAGGCTGACTTTATTTTCCTCCCATTCTGTAAATTCCCCATCTTCAAAGTGTCTGCCGAAGTGGGACTCTCTCACAAAAGCTCAGGTGATAAATAAATTTGTTAGTCTTTCAACGTGCCACCGGATTTCTTGTTTGTTTCACTCCTACTGTAACTCAAAGAAATAAATCAATACTGTTTCCAACATGTGAAAGTTTGCTTCTAAAGTGAATTTTCATATGAAGACTTTTGCATGAAGGGCAAGATTATGAATAGCTTTACAGAGTTTCCAGCCAGTGTTTTAGGCCCAGGCCCCCATCCTTCAAACACTAATGCATGTGGAGAATTTTAAACTTGGGCCTAATTTCCATTGACTTCAGTGGAATTCCTCACATGCTTAGAATGGGACCGCCTCAGTCTAAGTACCAGCCAGGGCAGGACAGCAGCACTGGGACTCGAAACCCGCCCGTCCGCTCCCGTTACTGTCCCTTTAAGGGGAGGGGCGGCTGCAAGGCGCAAGCGGCTCCAGCGCTATCCCTTGGTGCATTGCGGCAGGAGGCTGCGCGCGGGGTGGAAGTTAGCGGCCGTGTCTGCCCCACGCGCTGTTGCGGCCTCAGTTTGAAGTCGGTGGTTGCCCGGCGGGAGCGATGCGGCGCTGAGGAGTGAGCGGGAGGCTGAGGGACGCGCGCCGCCGCCATGTCGGCCGGATTCTCCTTCGGGGCCGGCACGCTGGGCTCCGCTGCCGCCGCCGCGGCTGGGGCCGGAGGCGGCGGCGGGGGCTTCTCCTTCGGGGCCGGCCAGACGAGGTAACCGCGGCCCGCCCCCTTCCCGCGTGGGGCGGTTTCTTCTTTCTCGTCTGCCGCTCGTCCGGCCGCCCAGTGCCCCGGGGGAAGCCGGCCCGGCCCGGCACGTGTGTGACTGGGGGGGCGTTTCTTCCCCGCTGCTTCTGCGGCAGCGCGCTCCAGGCTCAGGGTTAATTGCCCGTCTCTGCCCCGCCCTCCGCTTGTGCTGGAGCCGCCGTCGCGAGTTCGCGGTTGCGAGCCTGGGGCTGCCCTGAGGGTGACCCTGACCAGACGTTACGGTGCGGGGCGATGGCCTGACCCGCCCAGCCGGGTGCCCCCGCCTATTGCTGGAAATCCACCCTCCGCGTCTTTTGCGTGCCCTGCTACCCCAATGGCCCAGTCTTGGCATTTAAAATCCCAAATCTGAATTGTATTTTCTTCCCGAGTTGAAATTAAAAAACCCTGCCCTTTTCTAAAGAGAGTTGAATTATTAGTCCAATGGGTCTCCGCGGGTACCACGTGCAGTGGAAATGAGGAGTTTAATATAGAAAGGTATATACCTGCGTTTGGAAACGTCCAGCTTTGTTTATGGACTGGGCAGCTTCATTCTTTCACATTTAGAGAGCATTGCTTCTTACGTTGCTGGGAGAGCAGATGTAGTACAGAAATCTGCTTACAAACCATTCTAGTGTAATCAAGGAGTCAGGGAGAGCATGACAGTCAAATGCGCTATTAAATGCTTAAATTGTGTGACACACCAAAGAAGCTGTCAGATGGTAGCACTGCAAAACCAAACAGTACTACCTTCCAGCAATTTTTTTGTTTCCTACACAATTTAAGCATATTAATAATCATGCTAATATCCATATTAGTGCTTCAAAGATATAACACTACTATTAATGATGTACTGATATAGTTTCTGTTTACCAGAGTTTTTGACATCTCATATTGTTTTGCAATAAGGGTTTTTTTGCTCACCAGAACGTATTTTCTAAATTACAGTTTTGGACATAAGCCCACTTTGTCAGATGCATCTGGAGAAGTGGGTTCCAGTCCATGAAAGCTTATTTCTCTCCCCCCCACACACAATTTTTGTTAGTCCCCAAGGTGCCATGGGACTCTGTCATTTGATGAAAACGAACTAATTCAGCTACCTCTCTGAAACCTTTTTAAAATATAAATACAAAAAAACCCCACATAATATTTTATCATGCTTATTAGGGCCTGATTTTCAGACAGCTTTGATGACTCGTTGAACGTGCCCACAAGTGGTGAAATGCAGTAAACTGTCAGAGGAAAAAAATATTAATGGATTATGGGCAGTTTGTTGCAGAATTGGACTTGCAAAGATGGAAACTTAATTTGGAAATGAAGTTTTTTGCAGGGGTGTCACTCATTTGCTATAGCGGGCCAGATTTGACTTAAATGTTCATCAGGTGGGCTGTACATACCATAAACTGAATTACTAGGGCACTCTTGCAGCATCACGGAGCTCCAAAATGCTCCTCTCTTCTCTCTGTTGGGGGAGAGTGTGGTCTCACATACCTAGCAATCTGTGATGTTGCAAGACTTGATGCTCTCTTAGAATTTGTGGAGTGCTGGGTATGCGCTCTCTCTCTCTTAAGGAGAGAGTGGTGTTCTGCAGGGTGCAGTCACAAGCTGGATGGAAGAGGTTTGCAAGCCGCATCTGGCCTGCAGACTGCATATTTGACACCCCTGCATTAGAGTTTAAGTTCCAGAGGGGTAGCCATGTTAGTCTGTTTCAGCAAACAAGGAGTCCTGTGACACTTTTTAAGATTAACAAATTGAGTTGATGCATAAACTTTCCTGGGCATAATCCCACTTCCTCAGATGCATGTGTTTGAATTAAAACAACTGGTTTGTTCTGCTGAAATAGAATAACAGGCTACCTCTCTGGAACTGTTTGAATTGACCTTGTGATTGATCCTTCTCTGCGTGTATATACATACATAACATACTGCAGTTTCCATTTCTTGCATCTGAGGAAGTGGGATTATGCCCACAAAAGTTGTGTGTAATAAATTCGTTAGTCTTTAAAAGTGCTACAGGACTCCTTGTTTTTTTAGAGTTTAAGAATCCATGAGTCGTGATAAATTGAAAGTAAATTCACGCTTGTGGTGATTTGGTTGGTGGGAGTGAAGTTTCACGGCTATATTGGCAAGCTTATTACTTTAGAACTTACTTTAAAGAGAGCTGAGTGTGTTAATGGCTGAGACTTGTTGGTTGTGCTTGGGGAAGAAACGAGTGAAATAAATTGTAAAGAAACTTGTGAAATGGGTTAGTTTGTGAAATAATTGATATTAATAGTCAGTTTTGTCTTGTTATAGCTCAACAGGAGGGCTTAATTTTGGAACTTTGGGCTCTTCGACTGCTGCGCCAACAACATCAGCAGGCTTTGGAAGTGGACTCTTTGGTTCAAAACCTACCACTGGGCTCGCGCTAGGAGGCACTAATACAGGTAGGTAATGCATTCCTTTAATACTGGCTTGTCCAACCTATGGGCTGGGCGGACTCTGACCTGCCAGGGGATCTTACCACGTGCCTGGACTGTACAGAGCAGGAAATTTTCAGTACAGTACAGAGCAGTAAAATTTCATTGCAGGCTGCCGGCTGTGCATCAGCTGTGGTGAGTGAGAGTGAGGTGCTGAGGGGGAGGAAGCAGGAGCTGGGTGTGAGGTTCTGGGAGAGCCATGAGACACTGGGTGCTTCAGTATGCTGGGGAGGAGCTGGGCATGAGATCCTGAGGGGATGGGAGAGCAGGGCCTCATCGGGTGCTGGGAAGGAGGAAGGAACCAGGCCCCATCAAGCACTGGCAAGTGCCGGAGGTGGGGGGTGGGGAGTGTCACAAGCCGCTAGGTGCCTCAAGGTGCTGGGGAGCCAGAAGGGAGCCAGGCCATGGAGCTGCAGGCACCACAAAGTGCTGGGGGAGCTGCAGGCACTGTGAGCTGCAGGTGAGTGCTGTTGGGAAGTGGGAACTGCTCCCCCATTCCCCTGCTCTCCTATGCTCCCCTGCCAGCCACCCCCTCCTCCTTTGCCACCCCTGCCGTGCCTTGCTCCCCACGGTCTCCCCTACCCTCCCTCTCTTGCCACTCCTGTCCTGCCCCCCTGCGCCCCTCTGCGAACCCACAACCCACCCTTGCTTTTACAGACTTTTACAGAACCAAAGTGAGTTTGTAAACTGGTGTTTATTTTTTGTCTGCTTAAATTTTTTTATAATAAGAACAATTTCTGTGCCTTATTTATCCAAAATTTGCTTGTTTTTTGTTTGTGTTTATTTTTTGTCTGCTTAAATTTTTTTATAATAAGAACAATTTCTGTGCCTTATTTATCCAAAATTTGCTCACCAGCCCCGCGAGTGAGAAAAGAGTTGCAATGTGGCCCCTCGCCCAAAAAGGTTGGACATCCCTGCTGTATCCCTTTCCACTATAACATAAATCCGTGCTATTTTGCATACTGGCATTCCTGACAGTATATAAATCTGGAGTTAAACTGTTTAAAATCTTCAGTGTTTTTAGTTCTAGAGGGGTAGCTGTGTTAGTCTGTTTCAGCAAAACAAACAAGGAGTCCTGTGACACCTTAAAGACGAACAAATTAAGTTGGGTATAAGCTTTCGTGTACTAGAACCCACTAACCCATAAAAGCTTATACCTAACTAAATTAGTTAGTCTTTAAGGTGCTACTGGGCTCCTCGAGTGTTTTTAGTGGGTTTCATTTAATTTAAATTGTAGCGAACTGTTTAACTGATTTTCATTGCATACTTACTATTGACTAATGTCCCTTCAAAATAAAGGAGTTATGTACCTATTTTACAAGCTAATTGTGCTTTGCAAGGTGGGTATGTACTGTTGGTGTTTGAAACTTATGATTATTTTGTGTTTAAGCATCTAAACCAAAGTAAATCTTGTGTCCAAAAATATTTTGCAAAATTGATTCCCGTTTATCTTGGATTGTTATAGAGACTGCATTGTGGTATAATTTTAGAATTTAACTGGTACTAATAAACCATAAACTACTTAAGTCTGTGTGTCTGAAGCTTGGTAAAATATGGTTTAAAATTGATGATAGATTTTTATTCTGTTTTTCTTGGCAGGAACAGCTACAATTACAACAGGATTAACACTGGGTAAGAGCCACATATTTAGAAGCTATTGGTATTTGCAAACAAGCAAACATGCTTAAGATTAGTTGTTCATGCTCTTGCTGACAGAGGCACTTGCAAAAGCACTGCCTGCTGGTCACATGGCATGTGTTCTCATATTAAAGACAGCTAAAAGTATATTGAGACTTCTTCATGTAAGGAATGATTGTAGTTGCCATAGGTTTAATGCTACCACTGATGGCAGATCAGGTGTGCCTTGTTATGGGGTAACTGTTGGATCTTTCTATGGTAGTGTGCTTAGTGTACTTCTGAAGGATTGATACTCTGTTGTTTGAGATTAATGATTCTGTGGAATGTATATGTAGTGTTGGAAACAAAATGCACTGGTCTGAGGTCTAATTCAGATTTGCTCACCCTTAAATTTCTGGGGGATGCTGAGCTTTAGGGGCCATTAAACTCAGCATCGTCCGGGAAGCATTCTTGTTTTTTCACAGAGATTCTTTTAGCAATGGTTCCGTCTCATACCAAGGTTATTGTACCTCTATCAACCTATGATCTCGTAATATCCACCCTGGTATTTACCATCAGAACTGCTGCCTCTATACAGTTAAGGGAGTGTGTAACCCTTTCACTACCTAAAATTGTTGACTTCCTGCATGGATGAACTATTCATTGTCTAATGTGCCTGTGTGCACTCATGTAAAATGTGGATCATGCATGAAGAGAGCACTGTCTGTTTCATTGTTTCTTCATTCACAATATCAAGATCTATTTGGCTGTGGGAAGTGGAAAGTTGTATTTTGGCCTTAATTCAGTATTTAAATACTGTGAAACGTGTTAGCTTGTTCATCACAAGTGATATTACTGTCTTTTAAGTGATGAACTTGCATTGGAGAACTGAAATCAATAAATATCACTATCATTTGTGTTAGCTTGGGTCCCGTTGTTCTAGGCACAATACACTTCCTGCTTCAAAGAAGTTACATTCTATATAGGCAAAACAGACAAAGGTGGGAAAGCAATGGTGAAATTACACCGGATTCAAAGTCGTAGGTTCATGTCCCCATGAGGAGTCTCCAATAGATGAGTGGATTTGTTGTTAAGAAAGAAGTTTGCTGCCTACCCCTTCCCTTGAGTGAACCTGGTATGGACAGACTTGTTCTCGAGCTCTGTCTTATGGATGGAGAAAAGACATAGCTGGAAGGAGCCTTTGGAAGATACTTCTATCTTCATTGTTTTGCTCATGCTTCTTTAAATATTTCATATTTTTCAGCCATGGCTGTGGTTAGAAATGCATGTGCAAATATGCCTGGTCCTGAAAAGCAGACAATAAAGTACAGCAGCTCCTGGCCGAAAACAGCAGGCTTTTCTAGGGGAAATTGAAATAAGCTATACCACCATTGCAAGGCAGCATCAAACAGTGTATAAGATGTATTACAGCATCAGGTAGTTTTGAGGCTGTTCTGTGAACATATAAAATGAATGAGGTCTAGTGTAATAGAGAAAGATAGAATAAATTAAGGAAAAATCACCCCAGAATACATTGCATGACCTCTAGAATGCCTGTTTGGAAGTGGCACCCTCTCCTGTACAGGCAAATACACTCCCATTTCATTGAGCAAATGGGCGGTTACCCAGATTAGCTTTCTCAGTTCTGGCCAAGCCTTTTCTATGCCTTCTTGCCATTAGAGTGTCTATCCAAAAACACAGAATTAAGGAGAGAGCTGTCATGATTCTGGTGCCATCATACTGGCTGCAGAAGGTATGATTGTCAGACCTAATTATATGACACAAGAAGCTGCTATGACAGTGAGGTGTGCCCACTATAAAAACAAGATGGGACCACAAATGTTTCTACTATCCAAAAGGACTATATATATATGGTCCCATCATGCTATCTAATAAAGCTGTCTGCCTGGCATTTGAAAGGAAGCAACTGAAGGAATTATATTTTGGTGGGAAATCTGTATTCTTATAACTTCCAAATAAACTTTACTAATTTAGTGTACTCCCTAATCTGATTAAAACATTTGAGCTGGTGTACAGTAAGTAGTTACACCATGTTTGACAAAAATAGGGAATCTACTAGAGTTCCACAAAGACAGTTTCGCTGTGAGTTCAAAGGTGCCAGAGTGAAGGCACACATTAAATATGTAGGAGGTGTCCAGAGGGAAGAATCTCTTCATCTAGACACTGAAGTTTCTTCAATCAGCCTCTCGGGTAAACCTCATCATCAGAATCTTGACCTAGTGCTGTATGCCCTGCATGACAACCTTTTGAACACTTTGTGTAGTTTACTTACCAAGTCATTCTTTCAGTCAGGCAAATACTAGATTTGTGAGCTCAGTCTATAGAGGATAAGTAATACGTTCTTCATGCTAGTAATTATTTTAGTGTAATCTTGACATACGTCCTTGAAGTCTGCTCCTTGTGTTATTCTATTGCAATACACATGTACAATCTACATGACCAATGGAGAAGTTATGGCACATCTTTCCATTGTTTATAGGTTTTAGTATTCTGATGTCCAAGCAATACTAAAACAGACAAAACTCAAGCTTTCAGGAAATTAAGCTAATTAGGTTTTCTAACTGCAAAGGATAATAAGATGAAATAAGAGAAAGTTTACCTTCTTTATGTTGAACATACTTGAAAAGGTGTAGCAGTTTCCTGGGTGGATCCATAAATTAAAAGTATCTACTACATGGATTCCTGGCCCTCTGTGTATTCCTTAACAAACTACTTCAGAGCTGGAGTTTGTCTCACTCAGTGCTGTATTTGAGATTATGTTGTTGCCAGATTTGTCAGTAAATCAAAACAATCTATTGAATGTTTGACTTGCTTATGTTAGGTTTATTTCTCTTCATTTCTACACACTGATGGATTACCATTGTTCGATTCAGTGGACTTCCTTTTATGAAGAACAGGAAAACTTCCTTTCTTTAAGTAGTAATAACCACAGATCCAAACTATCCTTGTTTGAGGAGGATCACTACTCAAGAGATAAATGAATAACATAGTTCTTGTACTCTTCTGTAGCTATATTCATAATTAATGTTTTACTTTCAATTTAATGTAGAAGGACAAAGTTTTCATTATCATTCTGACAGTTGTCAGCTAGTTCCCTCTTCGGCAGAAGGGTTTATCCCTCAGCCGGTGACTGAAGGGTCTCGGGTTTGGCTGTGAAGATATAATTAAAGAAGGCCAATTGTAAGATCTATGGGTATTGTTTGAAGAGAGGAAATTATGTGATAAGCTTTTATGCATACTGCAGTATGATTGTTGTCTTTTTGTGTAGAAAGGAAGCAAACCAAAATGTGGGATTCTTGTCTTCTAGAGCCTTATGACATTTTCATTAATATTTTAATTGGTAAAACTTATTTTGAGGGTGATATTTTTACTTTAAAATGTTGGTGTTTAGAATATGTGACAGCTGATAGTAAAAACGTTAATTTGAGCATTTATACTTCAACAAACTATCTTAAGAGTGGTGTTCGTTATTGTAGGAGCTCCTGCCACTACGTCAGCCTCTACGACAGGTTTTGGCTTAGGGTTCAACAAACCTGCAGGATCAGCCACCCCATTTGCTTTGCCTATTACTTCTACCTCAGCAGGAGGCCTCTCGCTATCTTCTGCTCTTACATCAACTCCTGCAGCAGGTGAGGAAATAACGGTTTTGCACTCAGTGCTGTATTTTGCATTCAAGCATATCAAAGAGTTTACAAGCACTCTGAAATAGATGAGAATTCTTACTATTAACATGGTCATTGCCTGCTTTTTACATGTGGCTAACCTGAGAGAGAATTTAAGTGACAGGTTGAGCTTCGCTGGTGTTAATTTAGGAGTCCTAGCATAAATGGACCATCAGGTACTATCATTGTTTTAAGCCCAATGTTGATGAAATGTATCCACAGCTTCTTTTAAGCACTGCATTATCTGGTCCTGAAAGTTGATGGCTTGTCTACCCCCGTGTTCCCAACGTTATCAACACCAGTGGAGCTCAACTGATATTGGCAGGGGAGGGAGATGTTCTTTAAAATACAATATAAGGGTCCATTGTAGTGTTGAAAATGGTTAATGTCTAGTGTCAGTGAGACAAATGGTTTGGGAGCTATTAAAGCATAATTCAAAATATGTACTTAAGACATCCCATGCTTAACGTACTAACATATGCATTTGGCACCTTTTCCAGATGTGCAGTCTACACAATCATATTCAAGTATTCATTGAAAAGCCAGCTACATCAGCTACCTGTGTGTAAAAGCCATGCAGCAAACTTTCTCACATTCTCATTAGTCAAGATGACACAATATTTCACCTCTTATTCTCTGCCCACCCAAAAACTCAAATTCAAGTAGAAACTTTTAAGTCACAATTAGATGTTGTTTTTAGTCTCTGTGTGAGATACTTTGATGTTCAGCTGAACCTAGTCATCTTTACCTACGTGCCCATCGAAGACCAGGATTCCACCTAGTTTGCAGCGACCGGTACCTAAATTCTGTGGCAGATCTATAGTCTGCTGTGTTCTAGTGGAGATTCTTCAACTTCATTGGCAACTTCAGATAAATTTGAATACACAAAGTTTTGATTGAATTCTATTTTAAAATGAGTAGTAGAGTCAGTACAGTTGCCCTTGTTGATTGTGTTATTAAATTTAGATATTTGCTGCAGATTTTCATTCACCATTGCACTCTGTTATAATGGATGAGGCAGTTCCCACCTCTGAGCAATTGTTTCAGGCTGTCTGCAGTTTGCATCATCTGTGCATTAAGCATGGTTTCATTCTTTCCTTTAATTTCAGGTTCTACAGGCTTTACATTAAATTTGGGTGGGACATCTGCCCCAACTACAACTGCAACCACAGGCCTTTCACTTGGAGGAGCCTTAGCTGGTTTGGGAGGTACACTCTTCCAGAATGCAAGCACAGCAGCAACAGGTGAAAATAGTTCTGTTCTTTTCCCACTTCTGTTTCACAGTGCTCAAACACAGGTAACACCCTGTGGCTACTGTAAAACTTAAATAATGCTCTCTGAACTTTTGCAGTTTCCCTGAACATTGAGTCTTAGCAAGTCATAAAATATCAGACAACACAACTGCCTTCTAAAGTCTTTTCCTTCATAAATTGATTTGATTTTTGAGAGCTTTCTATGAGAATGTAAATACAGAACATATATATACTTTTTCCATGAGGCAGATGTCATAGCTTCCATAGAAGTGTCAAGTAATCATAAATTGAAAGGGAGGTGTTCTATGAAATAATTTCTTCATTAAGATGTGGTTTGCACTATGAAATCTTGGAGTAAAATAGTCACTGGTCCATTGTTTTACCAGTGATTTTTGAGAGTGAATTGAGCAAACCTTTGAGCTCCAGTAGTGTAACTTTAAATCTCCTTTGTTAGACGGGTAGTCCTTCCAGCCCTTGGCTATGTCTACACTAGCAAGTTAGTTCAAATTAAGGAGGCTTAATTTGAACTAACTAAAGCCATGGCTACACTAGGCTTTAGTTAGTTCGAATTAAGACCTTCCTTAACTCGAACTAATAATAACTAATAACGAATAGGGTATTCGAACTAAGGGGTTAATTCGAACTAACTAGTTCGAATTAACCAATGTGGTCATGTTAATTCGAACTAAGCATGTGCTTGCTTAGTTCGAACTAACATTCCAGTGTGGTCATGCAAGTTCGAATTAAGCTAATTCAAACTAATTTTAGTAAGTGTAGACATAGCCCTAGTGCCCAGGGACAACACTTGAATACATACCCCCCTGTCTTCCGCTGCTGAGAGCGAGGGTGCTGTTCCTGGATCCAGTGTGGGGTGGAGGAAGGAGCACTCCTATCTTTCATGTTGGCCTTAGATGTCTAATAAATTTGGTATTTTTCCTCTTTTTACTATATCTCATAGTTGGCTTGTGATCTAAATCAAGCTTGGGTCTCCATTAGGCAGGGTTGTAAAAACAGAGAAATTCATTTTCTCTATTCTGAAGAACATTGTGTAGTTGCTATATGGAATAGAGAGCTTTGCTTTCTCCCTTTTGCTGTTATGGGGAGGTGATGCTGATGTGTGAAGGTGCGGTCTCTTCTTACCCTTTCCTGGCTACTGGGAGAAATGTTTCAAATTGTTTCTTTCCTAAAAAAATCTAGAAAAGATGGTGAGAGATTCCCATTTTCCCCTCTGGTTCACACTCCCCTTCTCTCCTCCCCTCTCCCCCCACCCCCAAAAAACAAAAACAATCCCTCATACTCAGCTATGGGAAGTGGCTAGTTTCGAAGTGATATTTGTAAGAATTTTGTGTACTGCTTCTCAGTGCTGGAAGTGGCCTCCATGACAAGATCTCATAAACTCTGGTCTGTTGCTGTTAGTTGGCTACTGTCCCTATGAAAGACAGACAGACTAGTGGCTCAAATTTTCAATACTGGCTGGTTGCTATCTTGCATATAAAATGCCATTAAATGGATATTGAATGCTTCTTTCACTGTGAGGATTTACTATTTTAAACTATTTCCAAAATGAGGCTGCATGAGGCAATAGGCTGTGACAGTGTGACTGAGACTTGTAAAGATGTTAAAATTAGAGATTTAGAACATTTAGCTCACTGAAGAAATTGTTTTTCTTCACTTTTTGTTATTTCCACCAAGCTTCTTGACCCAAATCTAGCTAAAACAACCCTGAAAACAAGATGGCATGCATAATCCAGTCTCAATATATTGAAATTAAAATACTAAACTGGGTATTTTTTGAAACACTTTTTGGGTTGTAGGACTTGGACAGAATGCTTTGAGTTTGACTCTGGGGACGACTTCAGCTCCTTCAACTACAATTAATGAAGGTCTTGGTGGCATAGATTTTAGTAGTTCTTCCGACAAGAAGTGTAAGTTGTTGATGCAATATTGTCTTTCAGAAATGTTTGTGAAAACTTTGGGAAACGCTTGTTATTAAAATTCTGTTTGAAAGCACATAGCTGAAATGCTAAAGAGGAGAGAGGCACTGATAGCTTGTTCCAGAGGGTAGCCTTGTTAGTCTAGTTCAGTAAAACAGAGGGTCTCCATCTTCAAGTGTCTGATGAAGTGGGCTTTTCTCTCATGAAAGCTCATGCATAAATTAATTTTAGTCTTTAAAAGTACTGCGGATAGCTTGTTGTTTTTTTTAAGGGACACAGTAAATATGAAGCATTTTTAAAATCTTCACCAATCTTAAAACAATTTTGATGATTAAAGCTGAAAGAGAAATTATTCAGTATAGTTGTTGCCATGTCAGTCCCAGGATGTTGGAGAGACAAGGTGAGTGAGGTAATATGTTTTATTGGACCAACTTCTGTTGGTGATAGATCATTCAAGATAGCATGGCCTGTTAACTTCTGCAGTCATAGGACAAGAAGGGGGGGCTAGTTGATTCAGACTGTTGTAATAAGCCACAAATCTGGTGTCTGTTCAATCCATGCTTTTTCGAGTTTAGCAGAGGAATGGATTGAGTCTGCCTGGCTCATGTTCTGTATGGTCCCTATATGTGCTAACTATGGATGCTAAACAATCTGTTACACTTTGCAATTTGCTGTGATGCTGAGAGTGTTTTCCCCAGACCTAAAGAAGAGCTCTGTGTGGCTCGGAAGCTTGTCTCTCTCATCAGCAGAAATTGGTCTGGTAAAACGTATTACCTCACCCACCTTGTTTCTTAAAAAGAAAAATAATTTTACTCTTGGCAGTTCTCTCACTGTGGCAATTTGATGAAATTTTCAGCTATTTTAACTTTTATATTCTTCTGCATAAGTACAGAGCAACAATATTTTGCTTGGAAACTTGGTGTAATGCAGTGCCTCTTGTTAGGTTGTGAGCAGCAGGATCTAACCTGGGACCTCTAGATCTGGAAGCATGAGTCTACTCAAGTCTGTGGCAGGCTTACAAATGTCTGTATATACCCTGTCCATCTGTGAGGAGGAACAGAGCCCAACAATAAGTGTGGCTTACAATGCAAGAACTTCTTTGAAAGAACTTGAATGCAAATAACTTTTGAAACTTGCTTTTTCCATTGCAATTAATTTTAAAAATCATGGAAGCAATCTAATCGTGGATTCTTTTAATTTAATTTTCTTCTTCAAAGTTGATGATTAGAATAGTTGTGTATTCTCTTAGTTTTGGGAGAGAGAGTGGTTTAGAGCAGTGGTTCTCAGCTGGAGTTGTGTGTACCCCAGGAGTGCACAGAATTCTCCCAGAGGATATACCAACTCCTCTAGATATTTGCCTCATTTTACAACAAGCTATGTAAAAAGCACTAGTGAAGTTAGTACAAACTAAAACTTCCTATGGGCGATGACTGGTCATACTGCTCTGTATACTCTACACTGAAAGGGTAAATACAACATTTCTATTCCTATTGATTTTTTTGTATTGCATGGCAAATATAAGAAAGTAAGCAATTTTTCAGTACTAGTGTGCTGTAACACTTGTATTTTTGTCTGATTTTGTAAGCAAGTAGTTCTTAAGTGAGGTGAAACTTGAGATACACAAGGCAAATCAGACCTCTGGAAAAGGATACAATAGTCTAGAAAGGTTGAGAACCACTGGTTTAGAGCAGTTGTTCAGTAGCTATTCCAGTGGCTGAAATAGTGGAGTAGAATGTTAGAAACCATATAATATGCACCCTTTTGAGTTTTACTTGATCCAACAGGAGTTTTATATTGTTGAGACAGTGCTCTGGGACAGAGTAGAGGATGCATATTGCATGTTTTACACCCAGGTAAAGGAGTGTACTGGTACTGTGGGGGATGTGGAGGAGGCCTAGCACTTAAAAGCCATATTAATACCCATTACCATAATACTGAGTGCCTCAAAATTAATAGAGTTCATCCTCTCAGCACCACTGTGTGGTAGGGCAGTATTAGCACCTTTTTACAGATGAAAAATAAACAAGGGGTTCTTTGATACTTTTAAAGACTAAATGCGATAAATAAAAGTACCACAGGACTCCTTGTTTGTTTTGCTGAACTACTAACACAGCCATCCCTCGATGACTTTTTGCAGATCAGGAACTGAAGCAAAAAGAAATTGAGTAACTTGCCAAAGCTCACATAGGAGGTCTGTAATGGAGCATAGACTTGGACCATAGTTTCCAGAGTCCCAGATTTGTGCCCTATTTGCTGAACCATCCTTCCTGTTCCGGAGATATTTGTCTGTAAAGTGCCATGCACCCAGTGATGCTATCTAAATAAGATATAGACTGTAGGTGGGGAAAATGGAAACCGGTTATGAAGGAGGAAGGCCAATTGAAATCTTCCAGCTGCGACTGGCTTAATATCCTGAGCCAATATGCACTCAAGTTAGTAATAGTTTTCAGTCCTTCCCACCAAAATTCCTTAAGGCTTATTTTGTTCAACAGTCATTCAGACTATCAATTCTTACATAAAATTATCTGTGCCTCCTAGGTGACAAAACAGGAACAAGACCAGAGTAAGTATGATGAGCATTCCTATTTACATTTTACAGGTTCTTAGAAAATAGTGAAGCTTTAAAATGTTTCTGCCACTTAACGTGTTTCCTATTACTTTGGCCTTTAAAAATGCTTATATAGTGGGAAGAAGCAATTATCATTTTAACATAGGTTATGGGAATTGACTGTGTCCCGATGAAATTTTATAGGGCTCAAGTACGTGGGAAAGGAATCACTGTCCCATAAACCACAAAATACAGATCCAGAGTTCCTGATTATTGCTAATGAGATAAAAATGTGCTAAATGCTTTCCAAACAGAGGAGGTCAGAGTCCTTATCTTGAGGAGCATACAACCTTAAATTTGTTTAGTTTAGCTTTGCGTAGAAGGTGTATATAGTAGCTGTAATTCAGAACAGAGAATTGGGACTCTCTTGGTCTGTTGCTGGCTCTGTGGCAGACTCTCTGTATGGTTTTTGGAAAATGTCATCTTAACCATTTGTAATATGGGTAAATTAAACACTTGCATAATAATGAAGAAGTGGGCTCAAATTACCTCACCCGCTTTGTCTCTGTGAAGAATTAAGTATGTTTGTGCATTTCTTCTCAATTGGTTTCACAAAAGAAAATGTATAAATGCAAATAATTATTACTAACTATAGCATTCATAAATTAAACTCAGGCATGTAAAGCAGAATGAATCTTCACAGATCTTTTACTCTGTTTAATAATGTGGTAACTTTGTTTAGAAGTACTGTGTGTATGAATACGTATGCTATCTTTTGACAGAGATAGTAAAGCACTAAAGGATGAAAATCTACCTCTAGTAATCTGTCAAGATGTTGAAAATCTTCAGTAAGTATTTTCCTTATACCAACTGGGATAACCAAATAATTACACATTGTCATCCTTTAAAGTTTAAAGCAACAAGTGTTTTAATCACATTAAAAATTGTTTTATGTAGTGAGGGTACAAGATAACCCATCTAAATAACTTTTAGAATGCTGAGTGGTGATAGGGGAATTATAGTACACAGTAATTCTGTAAAATAGGCAAGAGCTGAAATTATCACTCAGTATTAGGGAATTGGAATTTCATCAAGATTAATTTGTTTTTATTAAAACAGTTATTCGTAAGAGATAAAACAGTTGTGTGCTTTAAGTGTAACCAGTTAAACTTCTACTTCATTTTTCTCCCCCCCCTCAGAAAATTTGTGAAGGAACAAAAACAAGTGCAAGAAGAAATTAGTAGAATGTCTTCCAAAGCAATGCTAAAAGTACAGGAAGATATTAAAGCTTTGAAACAGCTTCTGTCAGTGGCTGCCAGTGGGCTACAGAGAAACACTCTTAATATTGACAAATTGAAAATGGAAACTGCCCAGGTATGTTAACAAATGAGTATCATTTTATTAACTTAAATCAGTAAGCATATGACTTCATGCAAGGTCAGAGGCTTTCAATGCTTTCAGTGACTAATAAATAGGAGCTCAAATTACTTGTGTTTTGACCAGTAAATAATCAAGCAGGTGAAAGTCGGATTACTTCCAATAAATCTTACCAGTATGTCCACACGGCAAAGAAAAACCTGTAGCTGGTCTGTGCCAACTGTAGGTAGGTCTTCACTGATGGCAGCAAAGCTGCTGTCGGTGTCGGTTTGAACTTCCTGATTGACTGCTTGAGTCTGTGTAGACCCGCCCAGCTGATTAAGAAGTTCAGTTGTGGAACACCACCCTGTCAGCTGGGTAGTGCTGAGTTGAAGGGAGTGGACAAGCCGGGAGTTACACATTTAAACTGAGATAAGCAAGTTATTTTGAGTAACTTGCATATCTTAGTTTGACTATGCCAAAAGGGCAGGCAGTGTAGACCAGCCCTTAGTTGGGGGGGAAGGAGGAGGGGTTGTTCCACTGTTCTGTAGAAAGAAGGGCTCAAAGGCCCTGCAGGGTGGAAGGGTTCCAGGGCTCCAGTGTCTCATAGTAAAGAAGTAGATTAGAAATGGTGCTCTGATTATCCTAAATGGAAGCAAACTAAATAAACTGAATCTGTATTTTCTTCCTTTCAGCACCTTCCATGTTCTTAATTTGCTGTGATTTCATAAAATCTAATCATCACTGTAAATGTTACTAAATTTGGTGCTGCTAACAAAGGCTACGAACTAGTCCCAGCTACTCGTGTCTATTGCTTTCAGTCACTCTGAAGGTTCTAGGTGTAAGAAAGCAATAAAATAAACAAATGCAAGTGTTTAGATAGTTTTCACTTTATCTGACAATTGGACATGGTCTGTACTATTTGGTTTTATTATGTAGCTAACTCTAGGTGGCATGCTTGTTTGGTCTAGTTCTTCATGTGGGTGGATATAAGCAAAGTAAATGCTGCTTGTCCTTAAATTCAGAGTTAAAGGACCAGTAGCACTTTTTCCACAACACTCTTCGGGATTTTGCTTTCTTTATATAACTTATCACTTAAATCAGCTTCTGTACCAGATGACAGGAGGATAGCTAATGTAATGCTGATTCTTTTATTTTCTTAATTATTTTTGTAAAGGCTCCAGAGGAAATACTGGCAATTACAGGCCAGAAACCCTAATTTCAGTATCTGTCTAATTGGCAAATCTTCAAAGCGTCTGACGAAGTGGGATTTTCTCCCACAAAAGCTCATGCGATAAATAAATTTGTTAGTCTTTAAAAGTGCCACAGGACTCCTTGTTTGTTTTGCTGACTTAGATTAACACAGCTACCCCTTTGGAACTTGGCAAATTGGTTGAAACTGTAACAGAATTAATTATCTGTTGCATAGATGAATCCAGTATGTTGGGGAAGAGTGAATATGGTTTTTGTAAAGAGAAATGGCCAATTTGTTAGATGCTGGGCCAATCTATTAGAGATTTTATGAGAGTGCCAACAAACATGTACGAGGTTGATGCAGTGGATATAGTGTACTTGTACTTTCAGGATGCCTTTGATGAGGAACAAAAGGCTCTCTTAAGCAAAGTAAGTAGTCATGGGATCAGAGGATCAGAAAATGGGTAAAAGATAAATAAATGGTTCATTTTCAGACTGGAGAGAGATAAATAGTTCAGTCCCCCCAAGAATCAGAACTGGCGCGAGTGCTGTTCAACATATTCATAAATGATTTGGGAAAAAGGGTGAATGGGGAAATGAGTTTGCAGATGATACAAAATTACACAGTCAACTTTGAACTTAAGTCCCTTAAGAAGATATGCAAAGGGGTTTCACAAAATGTGTTGATTAAGCAACAAAAAGACTGATGAAATTCAGTATTGATAAATGCAAAACAATGGACAGTGGGCAAAAATATTCCAAATTATACATACAAAATTATGGGGTTGAAATTATATGTAGCCAGTCAAGAAAGATATTTTGCAGTCATCTTGGATAGTTCACTCAAAACATCTATTCAATGTGCAGCACCAGTCAAAAAAGCTAACAAGTTAGGAACTATTAGGAAAGGGTTAGCTAATAAGACTGAAAAATATCATCATGCTACTATATTAGAGGTTGACGGCACACTGGTGTGCCCTGAGAATTGTCCATGTGTGCTGTGAAATTTTGTACGACGATAATGAAAATCAATGTAAAACATTGATTCATTTTAAACAATATTCCATCCAACCAAAATTACAACTCATAAAACTCATGAGAATTAATCATTTAATTAAAAATGAGGTATCTGTCTTTGGATTTTAAAACGTGAACATTCTAAATGCAGGTGGCCAAAGGGCAAAGTTGAGATGATGTGTATTTTTTTCCAGTGGCTATGAAACATTGATGCATTTGATTCTTCTTTAGCTTGTTGTATGCACTATGTTGTAAATCTCTCTAGTAAGACTGTAACCATGGTAAATGTAAGTAAATGTGATGTTTATGAGCAATCAATTCAGCTGAAAACAGTGGGTGTGCTGTGGAATTTTCTCATTGAAGTGTGCTGTGTTATTGCAAAAGTTGGGAACCACTGTACTGTATGGATCCACGATACAACCACACCCCTTCTGATTGCCCCATCTCAAAAACTGGAAAAAGTACAGAGAGCGGCAACAAAAATGATTAATGGTATAAACATCTGAGGAGAGATTAAAAAGACTAGCACTGTCCAGTTTATAAAAAACAAGTGGGATCTGATAAAATCTATAAAATCGTGAATGATTTGGAGAAAGTGAATAGCCAAGTATTAGTTGCCCTTCACATAACAGAAAGAACCATGAGTCACCCAATGAAATTAATAGGCAGTAAGTTTAAAACAAACAAAAGGAAGTATTTGCACAGTCAACCTGGGAAACTTGTCAGGGGATGTTGTAAAGGCCAAAAAGTTCTGGGTTCAAAAAAGAACTAGATAAGTTCCTGTAGGATATGTCAATCAATAATTATTAGCCAAGATAGTCAGAGATGCAGCTCCACGCTCTGGGGGGCGTCCCTAAGACTCTCACTGTCAGAAGCAGGGACAAGATGGTGGGATGGATTACTAAATTATTGTCCTGTTTTGTTCGTTCCCTCTAAAGTATTGATATTGACCACTGTTGTAAGACAGGATAATGGGCTAGATGGACTGTTGGTCTGACAATATTGCCATTCTTATGAAACCAGTCTGCATGTGATTTATACTCTAAAATGAAAATGTTAGTAATCCTGTGTCTTATTATAAAGTACTTTCTTCAACTTTTTAAAAGAATAGTTTCGTTTCTAGAAGTTCAGCGGTATGTTCCCACAGAAGAATGCAGTAAATACAATTATTTTCTTCTGCTTTTACAAGGATGTGTTTTCAGATATTGACTAGTCAACACAGCTAAGAATAAACAAATGTGAAATTCTTACTACAGTCATATCACAGAGTGTATCCTGTGATTTTAATACTCTGGGAAAGCTGTGAGGGAGGCTTTAGTGGAAATGGTTAAGAAAAAAAAATTGTCAGCTATTGGCTATGGTCTTTTAAAAACAGACAATTAGGTAGTCTGTTCTCTTGTTCCTATCATTTCCTATTTATTATTAAAGGCTAGGGAAAATAATCTAAAATTATTGTAGATGAAATAGAAATTAAAGTTTTGTGGTAGTTGAGTACAACATTTCCTAAACTTTTCAAAACTGAATCTCTCTATCAGGAAGTGAAACCAATTGTTCCCTCTTCAACTTTACTATGTAATGTGTTAAAGGAGTGGTTCACAACCTATGTACCATTATGGGCCACATATGCAACTCTCTGTTTAGTGGGCTGCATCAATGCAATATATGTACCACTCTGCCTACTGTGCCTGCCCAGTCTGGCCCATGTGCCTGCTTTCAGACAGTTGGGGCAGTGGTGACCCCACCCTCTAAGCCCTGGGGGATCATATCTGGGAAGCTGCTCATGGGACAAATGTCCACCCCACACCAATATTACCTCAGAGGCAGGACTTTCAAGGCAGCCTCCTTTTCTGGCTGTGAGTTCTGGGGCTAAACGCAGCCAGCAGGGGACAGGCAGGCAGACCAGGGCATGCAACAGCCTGGAGCGTGCTCACCTCTCCTGCCCCCCTCACCACTGGTTAATAGGGAGGCATGTCCCCTCTCCCCCCCCCCAAATTTCATCAGTCTCCTCTGCTGTGGATATCCAGAATCAAGGAGGCAATGCTCCCCCTGGCAGTGACACTCTGTCATACCCTTCTCTTCCCCCTGCCCTATCCAATCCCTCTTCCTTCACCTGTGCCTCTTCCCCACCCCCATTCCTTACCTTTTACCCTATTCCCTCCCCATCCACTCACTGCTGTACAGAAACAGAACCCAGCACATGTAGAAGAGAATGACAGCAGGCAGTAGGACTCAGGAGGCAGTGTCCCAGAGCTGCCAGCCTCAGCCAGGGAGCAGTGCCCCCATCTGTGTCCGTCCCTCCTCTGCCCCCTCTCCCCCCAACCAAACCCTGCTACCATGGATAGTGTGAATTTATGGCCTGGTGCCTCCCTCTGCTCTTGGCAACAGGACTTTTAGTGTCCAGTCATCACAGCTGACTGAACATTGCTGGGTTTCCTTTTTGACCTGACTTTAAGGTTGAAAACGGGACACCTGGCAATCTTAGGAGTGTGTCCCTGCAGCACTGGGAGGGAGAAAGCAGCAGGCTGCTGGCAGAGCTCCCCCCACTGCAGGAGGCTGCTTTGCCTTCCCTGCTGGCAGGGAGTGCTCCAGCAGGGGTTGTGGCGCAGTCCCTCCTCTGGCCAGCTCCACCTCTGCTGGGAGTGATACAGTCAGCGCAGCAGTCTCTGAAAAGTGTGTGCGCATGCGTGAGTATTTATATAAGCACACATCAGGGTTGCTGCTTTGTGCCAGTTGGAGCTGCAAGTGGGCCACAGGTTGAGAATCACTAAAGATGATTCAGATTCTCACCACCTTATCCATTCTTCCACACTGTTTGAATCAAAATAAGTTGCTTGGTTTGCTGCAAAGGTTTGAACTGACCATGTGACTTACCCTTCTCTGCATTTATTTATTCACCTATGTACTGTAGTTTCCATTTCATGCTTCTGATGAAGTGGGATTTTACTCAGAAAAGCTCGTGTGATAAATAAATTTTAGTCCTTTAAAAGTGCCACAAGACACCTTGTTTGTTCTGCTGAAATAGACTAATGTGGCTACCCCTCTAGAACATCTTAGTATATATTGTCTTTGACATTCCCATCCCCTAGCACTCCATGCTTTGAAAATATCTCATTTAGCAGATTTACATATAGATGCCTGAACATTTAACATTAAACCCTATATGCCAAAAACACCCTCAAGGAAAGAACCCTCTGTGGAAAAATTAGTTGCATTGGAGTTTTTTTCTTCAGAATTCACCTTTCTTAAAGAACTGTAGATTGTAGTCCTTTATTTCATACACTTCTTTCACTTATTTAGGAATTAAAGAATGCAGAAATAGCATTAAGAACACAGAAGACTCCTCCTGGTCTTCAACACGAAAATACAGCCCCGGCAGAGTAAGTTACTGTGTATAACAAAAACTTGTATTTACCATCAAAAATACATTAATAACTGTCTTTTAAATACACTTTTACATTGCAATATATAATCTTTACTTGGCTGATAAATATTCTTATCAGGTGTCTCTAAGTATACCTATAAAAGCATGAAACATTAAATAATTAAAATCACAAATTGACACAATATCAGAGGATTTAAACTTGGCATCTGACCAGAGTCCTCTAATCAGGTATCCTATTCCCTATATTGGCCAGCAGTGAAGCAAAAACGGTGTTTCTTCCAGTTCTCTTTGTCTCCCTTAAAAAAGTGAGCCTCTATAAATGGTAATCTGTTCTAGCTTCTCATCTGTTCTTGCTTTCCATTTATAATTCCTTTTTGCATGTTCTGCATGCTTTACAGAACAGATATAACAGTAAAAAAAATCATTCTTAGAAGTTTCATACATCACCTTCAGACACAAAAAACACTTTCTCTAGCACTGGAAGAAGTGTGATATAAAATATGCTTAACTGGAGTATGACCACTGTTTAAAACGATACTAATAAGTCCTGCAATTGGTGTAGACTTAAGTAGTAAAAATGAAGTTGCAAAGGAGGTAAATTCAACAAATGTGATCACATTTTTATATTTTAGCTACTTCAGGATCTTGGTTGAACAGTTTGAAGTACAGCTACAGCAGTACAGACAGCAAATTGAAGAACTGGAAAATCATCTTGCCACACAAGCAAACAATTCACATATAACTCCACAAGGTAAAAAGTTCAATTTTAATATTTTTTACAGAAATCCTTAAATATTGATTGTGTAGAAAATGCATATTAGTTACTTTAATTTTAACTATCAAGGTTCCTTAGTTAACTTTCAGAAATCATTGTTCATATGGATATTGAACTCACACAATGCAGTAAATTTAGGAATTTAAGCACAAGCTCAGACAACTTTGGCAGGAAGTCTGGTCTTGAATTCCCACTTTAATCCTACTTTGGGATTTGCACCAGATGGATACACTCAAAGCATTTTAGCATTGTTTAAGACGACACCTGCATCTGAAATGTTATGCAAAAACACAGCTACCCTACCTATCTGTCCTTTTTGGTATATTGAGAAGAGTGCCCCTCTTAACTGAGCTAGATTAAAAATAATCCCGTTCTATCATCTAGTCATGTTTTGAAATATATGCAGAATTGAGGGCTCCGCTGTGGCTACATAATGGATGGTTATCTTAAAAGTCAACTTTGAATATTCAGAGGTGCTGATAAGCATTTTTAGATAAGCATTCATAAATGCAAGAAAATTTGGCTCATTTTGCTATATCTGGTACTAGTATTGACAAAACATGCTCATCCAATAAAACTAAAATTTGGGCATGTGAAATTCAGGTAAGAAGAGAAATAGGTATCATTTTGTGAAAACATTCCAAAATAAAATTCTGCACCTTTTTCACTTGTTAGATAAGTCCAGCAATTAGAAATAATTTCAGGGTTTCATAATTAGGTTTAAAGACAAAAAGGAACGTATGGGGAAAGGAACAACTTTAAAAAAAAAAAAAAAAAGAAAAAAAAAGTAACTTCAAAGCACTCAAACATTGCAGGATATGGTCCTGTACAGTTGGAGAAAAATAGCACTTGAATCTATTAATTTCTTTTTACATTTATAGGCTCCTCTTTGAATAGAGAACAGTACTTTATTCTCACACAACTCCTTTTGTTTTACAGGAAAAGTAGTGCTTTTTTCTTGTTTCCAGCAAGTTTCATCAGTGTTGATTTGTTTTACCCCTTTGCAATATAAATATTAAATTAATTAATCCCAGTATTATAGCAAGACTATGAATTTATTTGTGGATCTACATGTTTTACAGATTTGTCTATGGCTATGCAGAAAATTTATCAAACATTTGTAGCACTAGCTGCACAACTTCAATCAATACATGAAAACGTAAAGGTAAGTTATACTTCAAGTTTAATATTTTCATGTGTATTTTATATCCAAAAACACTGCAGACATTTCTATATTTCTTTAAGACTTCTCCTGTCTGTGGTTTTTAAACAGTTGATTTGAACTTTTCATTTAAGCCTCTTAAAGTGATGCTCCTAAAGAAAAAGTTCATTCTCTGATGTGGGAGATGGACATAGCTTGTTCATGCAGTGAGATGACCTCGCTTAAACTATTTGTTATAAACATGGCAGAAATAGTGACTGCTGTATTTAAGGTTGCATAGATAGTTCCCATTTTAATCCCTTGTCTTTTGAATTGCTTATAACTCTGAAACTTTCAGCTTTTGCGGGCTAATATTTTCCATATTTACTCTTTGCCTCATAAATCTTTGTTGACTATTGAAGCAAAAATAAGTTAGTCATTTCAATAAGAGCAGAATCAGGGGAAGAAACAGATTTCCAGTTACAAAGTAATGTTACAAAATAGCCCTTGACTGTTCTGGTGAAAACAGAATTCTGGCTTTCTTATTTGTCTCCTTTCCCTAATGCTCCTTTAATTTTATTTGGATATGGTATACATACTACTATGAAAAGGTATTGTAGTAGGAAATATCAGGAAATAATTCCATGCTTATTTTGTCTTAAACTTTCACAGATTTAAATGGAACTGTAGTCTTTGGCCTACAGTGCTCACTGATATTCTGCACAGTTGTTGAAACTTTTTGTTCCATAGCCTTGTACTTTTAGACCATTGGCCTTCCTGAAACGACATTTCAAGGAAGTTCTGGATTCATTGGTGGTTGAGATTCATCAGCATCGTTAAGGAGGGCTCTAATACAGTCTCTGCCCCTTTCCTCCCTCCCCAAAAAACCCACTTTTTTTTCTGGGTGAGATTGAGAAGCCTGCAGTAAGACCATTCTTGCACTGTGTAAATTCCTCAAATTTCCCATATCCTTGTTGTGATGAATTGGGGCTATGTCTGTACAACTTATAATTCTTTGAGATTTTTGAACTCATGTACACGCCAGGCTGTAAATTCCATTTTGAAGATGCAATCTTTTCCAGTCTCTGTGATCTGTATGCTGGGTTGAGACTCCTGAGGCCGAGGGTAAAAGTATAAGAAAATAGTCATTGGGCTGAATTGCTCTTAAATTAAAATTTAATTGCTTGGATTTAGACAATAGGCTAGCTCCTCCTACCCAGGAGAACTTGTTCATCAAGGTAGAAGTTGCCATGGCAATGAAATCAGGTGGCAGGGGTTTGTGGTCATGTCAGGTTATTATTGGCAGGGATGTCGTGATAGAGGAGGGGCTAAAAGATTTAAAAGGGCAGAAGCTGATCTGCTGAAGAGCCATTTTCTCTTGTCCATGGGGAAGATACCACTCATGTAGCATTTCGTAGGACAGGGGTCCTGCCCGCTTTCTTGAGCCCAGATGACTCGGAACAACCCAATGGACTCTGACACTAGCCCAAAGAATGCCCTACAGTGGTGAGGAAGCTGAGCCAGGGACGTGTGTAATGTACATTGTGTATGTGAGATCTGCACTCTCTTGTGCTTTGTATGCTTAAGTAATAAAGAGCATAAAGGGCACTGTGGAGAGTGTATCTGTGTGCAGCAGTTGTGAAGCAAGGACATGCTCCTGAGAGAGTTAAACTGCAACAAAATGGTCCACATTTTGCAAAGACTGTAGGGTAGAAAGAGAACGAATCCAATACAATAGTGTCTAACAGCTGACCTGCTTGAGGTATTACATTTATGTATAATCTAAACTTTCATTTTATATTTTAAAATATAAATCTTTTCATATTCATAGTTGTGAAGGTAATCTTTCAAATGTAAGCCAGTGCATTGTTTTCCAAAACAGCCTGAAATAATGATTTAACTGTGCACTTTTCTTCTGTACCATTACTACAGTTTGGGGCAGTAAAGCCTAAAATGTCAGCATTAAGTACCTATTTGCAGATGAAATGGGATAGGAGTGGGAGTCAATCTCAACAGGGTTAGGAAATGGGAGATTCTGCATTTCTTTCAGTGCATAAGGAAGGAAAGACCTAGACAGATAAGTGGAGAAAAACAAGGAGGAAGATGGGAAAGAAGAGAAGCAACAGAAGATTTTAAGTTCATTGTGCTTCCCCGCCTTCCCTCCCCACTCCCTCCCCGATACTGAATGCCAAAATAATATACTTAACTTTTTTTTTTTTAACTGCATAAAGATTAATTCTACCACTAAGACCAAATCCTCCACTGATGTAAATAAAGTGGCACTATATGGATTCACACCAGTTGAAGATTTGGCCTTGATCTGTATGAAAGCTTTTGAGGGACGTCAGTGAGGGATTAGCTCCAGAATGCATGTAGTCATAACTAGAAAATTAATTAAATCCTCTCCAAATGAGTTTGATATCCCTAAATTAATATAAAAAATGTGTTTAACTGGCAGTTTACCCTATGACTATTCTTACTATAGATTTACTGAACTAAAATGCCTTCCCCCCTCCTTCTCTTTCAGATGCTCAAAGATCAATATCTTGGCTACAGGAAAACCTTTCTGGGAGATGCTATGGATGTGTTTGAGGCAAGACGGGCAGAAGCTAAGAAGTGGCAAAGTGCCCCACGTGTTACTACTGGACCAACCCCTTTCAGCAACATACCAAATGCAGCAGCCGTTGCCATGGCTGCCACACTTACTCAGCAGCAACAGCCTGCTACAGGTCTGAATGCATTCAAGTTATAGATTATTAGTGTTACAACAATAGTCAGTTTGTGTAAACTTTTATATAATGTCTTCCTTTGTGTTAGGTTAAAAATCAAAAAATTGTAAGTTATCAATACATAGCTAATAGAAAATGCAGGGTAGACTTAGCAATAATTATACACCAGATAGATATTTAATTATGTGAATTTATTTGTATTGGTGATATTTACTGTATTCCTCTAATTACTCATTGGAATGTGAGTCTTTATTCTTAAATGGCATCTCTGAATATGCATAATAGAGCATCTTTCCAAAATTGTATGATTTGTATAATGAACTATTTTTCAAATTGTGGGGGAGTGGATAATTAATCTAAATGCATATTACATTTTTCTTATGTAAAATGAATGATGCATTTTTCTATAGCACTTTGAAATTATAAATTGAAATATGCTACATAAGAGAGAGGATAGTGGAGCTTACATATGTAGAGTAGAAAGAAAGGATACTTGGCCCGTTGTTTCTTGTTTTTTCTTACTACTTGGAAGTATGGTACTAACACAGTTGCTAACTGGTGATCTGCTATTGTCACTGAACAAGAACAGAAAAGGTGAGTGTTAGTGTGTGCATGAGTATGAATGAGTGAAGCGCACACATCAAGGAAAGTTAAAACCCAAATGGAGACTGTTTTGACCCAATGTACATGTGAGATGTCTTGGTGGGAAAGGAAGTGATTTAGGCTGTTTTACTTGATATTGTCATAGAGCACATCTGGTCACGTTAACTGAAATTTTCAGAGCTGGGTGCTTGAAGACAGGCATCTTAAAAGAAGTGGCCTGATTATTTTTGGAAAAGATTCTGTCCACCTTGTATTGCCATATTTGAAAAACTGAGCCATGTTAATGGGAGATGCACAATACCTTTGAAAAATCGATCTCTTTTGTTAAGTGCCCAAACATAGACTTAGATGTCTAACTTCAGACAGCCAGTTTGCAGATTTTGGCTGTATCACTATTTTACCATTTTATTTCCTCCTGAAATGTTCTTTATCCTAGATGCGGTAATCACCTCAGCACTTTTTTTTCTTTTCTGTACTCTGCCTTTGCTTTCTTTGCCCACAATGCCTTCAGTGCTGGCATCTGGTCAAAGAGAGGAATATATGGCTTTGCTCAGAGACCCATTCAAAAATCTTGTCTAGGGGTTGCTCTCAAGTAATGTGACATTGCCTCCCTTATTTGTAGATAGAAAGCTCTGGGAGTGAGGACATCTAAGCCAAAATACATGCATCACAACAAAAGAGAAATAATGATAAATATACATTGGTCTAAATTTCCGCTGTAATCCACTAATAGTGTTTATACTGGCTGGCTATCACTAAACTTGTGGAATTGTTCTCTAGATTCATCAACACATATAGTAAACTTTAAGCATGTAACAATCTGAAATGCTTTTTGATGATCTCTTATCTATATATAAAGGGATATATGGATTGTGCAGCCCTAAGTCACCAAAAACTGCCACTTATACGCTCATCTTTTTTCTGTCATAGTCATTAGAGGATTAATTGTGTGTGATAGTCACATTACTAAGATAGCCCCATCAATGTATATTTAGCACCTCTGGTGAGGGGTTTGAATTTCCTTTCTCTGCTCCAAAGGCGGCAGAACTACCAATTAAGCTATGACATCAATAAAGTAATATCACCAATAGCAGTTTTTCATCATGAATATGCTTTCAGCAGTACAGGTGAGAGAAGTGAAAAGTTGAGCTATTCCAACACTGTATGATAAGGCAATTTCTATCTGAAGAAGTACCTGCAATAACTTTTTTTGCGATTAGTAACGAAGTCTCTCCACTCATATTTTGTTGGCCTCAGAAGTGCCAGTAAATATGCAAACTGCCGTCAACCTTTTTCATGTATGCCACAAAAAAAGAGTAGGTAGTGGTGAGTTTGTTATCACTGATGAGGTCAGACTATTACCAAATGCAGTCATTCAGTCTCTCCATAAAACACACTGTAGAGGACTTGGCTGTAAAAAATTGAAGTGAATAGATGTATAGACCACTCTTTTGAGGAATAGCTGCAGAGGAAAAGAGATCATTTGGCCATCTGCTGCAATAAGGTCCTAGTCTTGCAATGATTTGTGAAGATTTGTACTTAACTGTACATACAGAGAGTAATCTCATAGACTTCAGTGACTACCCACAGTGCATAAACTTAAGCAGGTGCCTAAATTTTTGAAAGATCTGGGCCCAAAAGAGCAGAAATATAAGGGGTGACAGGAGGTCGTGACCAGTAAGGGCAGGAAGTGTGTGTGAGTGTGTGTGTGAGAGAGAGAGAGAGAGAGAGAGAGAGAGAGAAACCCAATCTACTGTTCTTCCTTGTGATTGCTTCACAAAGACTTGTCTAAAACAAGAAAATTGGGCTTTTAAAGTTTGGCTAAAAAAAAAAAGTAATATACAGTATTCTAAACTTTAATGAGAGGGGATTTTGTTCTTATGTTTAAAAATATATTTGATGTTTACATAGTATAAGGCTGTTCCTTAAAGTTAATTTAGATTAGCATGCCTCTCTTCTTTCTCTGAAGGAAAGCAGAGGTCATAACTTATTTTTAGTTCACATTCAGAAGTCAAGGGTTTAGAGTTAATAAAACTACGCTTAAGCCGTATCTGTGCTAAATCTTTCTCTTAATTTCACACTTAGTGCAGCATTGTTGTTGGTGCAGTGTTTGTTGTGCTAGTTAGACCAGCAGAAGAGCTTTTACTGCTACCTATACTGGACATGTAATGAGCAATCTTCGGTAGTTAAAATGCCATGGGAAGTGTACTTTTTGTGCTACCAGTGGCAGTAGTAATAGTGAGAAATGTCAAAGGAAAATGAAGTGTAATGTTGTTGCAGCCCTACATGCAGTAGGGTGGAACTGGTTTAATGTTCTGCTGGTAAGACTAAGTTCGTTTAACCAAAGGAATAATTTCCTTCATTCCCCCTTCAGTTTCCAAAAACCACTTAATTATTCTTGATTTAACTGGGGGGGAAATAGAGTCAAAACATGATTAGCTGTTTGTTTTGATTTCTCAGCATGAAATTTAAATGATAATGGGATACTTTAGTACAATCTTTACAGCACTTAAAACCTTATTGTATAATTTGACCTTGATATAGGTAAAATTTCAGTATATTACTGTGTCGGAATGAAATCTGAATTGTGACACTAAACTTGATCTTGCTTGAACCAATTATGTGGTGAATTCTGTAAAATGTCACTTGAAAATCAAACTAAGGTATCACTTTGGTAGGGAATCTTGTTGGCCTACTGTCTAACTGGGTTCTAAGTAGTGAATCATATTTATTAAACTAAATATGCTCTGCAGAGCAAAAAAATAGCAGGTTTTAAAATATTGTTAAAATTGTTTAAGGATTTGTCTCATAACTTATAATAGCCAAAGGTGATAATGTTTGCTAGTACTTTTGGCATGGAGGATCTTTATCACTAGTCTTTTGCTATTGAAAATTATGTATGTTTACCTAATAGATTTATAAATTATGGCAATGCCTTCAGAATTTTATGGTACAAAATGAACAAATATGTCACAGGCCTGTTCAGTGAAAAGCTTGTCAGCTTTAGGAGTGAAATCCTGTTTTATATAACTTGAATATAGGTGTTTGAAAATAATACTGTTTTACTGATCTAAAAAACACGTTGCATTTGAAAACAAGTATGTCTTGGGGGACTGTGGTGTCTTCATTCTATTCTAAGGTCTTCCACCAACAGTGCCTCCGCTTAAGGTAGAAAATTGATGCACTCCCTTTAAATGAGAAGGAACTGGACACTTTTTTAGTTTAGTTTAGTTTAGTTTGAGATATAACTGACATGTTTTTGGTTTTTAAAATTTCCTTTGTACTGGTAACATTTCTAAAGAAGCTGCTAGGTAGATATTTCAGTATTTAAAATAAACTGGATGTAAACAAAATTAGTTTGAGTTTAATCCAACATTTTTTGTTCTTGAAAAAAACTTTCTGGCATGAAATACAGTGCATACATCTTACTTAGAACAGTGACAGAACT
This sequence comes from Pelusios castaneus, assembly GCA_007922175.1. Classification (NCBI taxonomy): domain Eukaryota; kingdom Metazoa; phylum Chordata; order Testudines; family Pelomedusidae; genus Pelusios; species Pelusios castaneus. The sequence goes on along the minus strand of ML685874.1, from coordinate 11,072,784 downwards.
TGACTTCCCAAATAGCCACTAATCAGACCAAAAGTTCACAACTTTAGTTGCCCTTATAACATTTAGTTTAACACTACTTTGAGTACAGATCTTAGTCTGCATTGGATCACTTAAGGGCTTTGATGTGTTCCTTGCAAATGTGTTACCACTTAATACAGTGCCTTCAACTTAATTCAAACATTAATTGATTTTTCATTTGACTGTCTCAATCTCAAGAACCAAATAATTTATATTCAAAATACTGTTAATTTTTTCTTTATTTTAAATCAACCGATGAAAATAGCTGGTTATAGGAACTTTAAACTAATAAGGCAAAAATTCTGAATAAGAATTCAAAGATAATGAAAACCAAAATGACTACAAGAACTCACTTGTTCCGACATTGTCAATGACATTTCAATGTCCATGGCATTCGTAGCTCAGAATGTAATTGGCTTATAGTACTGCCATTTTAAATTTATAAGAACATACTTTACTTGGGTTAAGAGGTAGACACTGTATATTTATCTTGACAACCCCTTCAACTTTCTAACTAATGCACTGATGGCTGTGTTTGGGGGAAAAACAGGAATATGAAGACTGAACTGTGAAAACTGTCATCATTTTTATAAATTATTTATCAGAGTTAATGCCTTTTAGATTTTTGTAATGTGTTAGTAACAGGAGGCGCTAGCAAGCTGATTCTGTCCTCCACAAGAAAAACAAACTGAGGCTATATAAATTTAAGCTTGGCCGACTGAAAATGGGGTTTCTGACAATCCTGCATTTTAGTGTGAATGTGCAGGGTAATTGCTATCTCTAAAATTTTTTAAATGATGGGCAAAACTTCTGAATTTGAAATTTTGAATGTATCTAATTAGTTAAGGTACACAATTGTGCCTTTGTAAATGTTTATTTAAACAGGTGGTTGGAATGGTGTAATGTAGCAAAGCTTAACAGAACTCAGTTATTTTGTGTGGAAAAAGTTTGAATTGTCATGTTGTGTAATTGACTTGCTTTAAAATGAACAATAAATTTAATAAAATACAGTCATTGTCTTGTTTTTTATCTACTTAATGTTTGTTTAATTTGGGGGAAAATACTCAAAGTAGTAGCTTTGATGGTTTCTGGTTATTAGCTATATTGGCTATTGGTAATATGATGGTTTTTAGTTCTGTTAGTATCTATTTTCTTTTAATTGGAGCTTGATACTAACAAAGTTGTAATGGGTTTTAAAAAAGATTCTCCCTCTGCTTTCATTAAAATATATGGTAAAATAGTGTCACATTTAAGCGTAGTTCCTAAAAGATTTTAATGATTAAAATAGGTGTATACGGTTTAGACTGAATTTGTAATAAAAATACTTCACTCTGTTGTAACTAGCTGGTTTTAGATAGCTTCACCTTATATTGTGTTTTAGTATTTTCTTAGATTTACCAGATGAACATAAAGGCAATTTGGGGAGGAATTTTGGAGAGGTAAAGTTTTGGGGACTTCAATGGAATTTGTTACAAGCAATAATGTTCACTTTAATCAAATAATTACATAAAGGATCTCTTTTTCGTGAAAGAGTAAGGCAAGTTTGTTTTCATTTTTTTTATACCAGGGCCACAGCCGTCTCTGGGAGTTAGTTTTGGAACGCCATTCGACTCAGGTATTGGCACTGGCTTGCAATCAAGTGGCTTAGGTTCTTCAAACCTTGGAGGTACACTTTAACTTTTCTAATGTTTCATTTGACTTATACAACACATCTGACTTTATTACAAACCTTAAACTTCACTAAGAGAATGATATGTTTCAGAAGTAAATCTTCAGTTTGGCAAAAGTAAGGAGTTTGGAGGGGAAAAAATCATTCTCTTTTAGAGCAAGATTAAGATGAGGCACAAAGGTTAAATTTGGTGTTGACATTTGAAGTGAATCCAAAGATGCAAGGGCAATGGGCATAAAATAAGCATGTCAGGTTGTTTTTTTTTTTTTTTTTGAACTGGGAAAGTATGTTATGTACAATTATTTTGTAACTAGGACTTGAATTTATTTATAGTTTACTAAAGGCTTTAACGGTGGGTATCCAGAGTCTTAAGAATAATCACATTTGATTTGGATTTGAAATAGCAGGTAGAAGAAAATTTCTCCTGTGTACCGTTGTTTTAACTCTTAAACAAGCTGAAATGTGTTTTGTCAGTTCAAGGATTTAAAAAGAAACTTGAAAAGCTATCTAATTTGCATTTGTTCTGGGAACCTATTTGTCAGTGTATAATTATGTTCTGCTACATAGCTTTCCAGTACAGAATCAAACTCTGTAAAAATGTTTTCCTCTCAGTGTTGAGATTCAAAGAACATTTTTTGTCAAGCTGCTCAACCTCACAACTTTTGAAAATGAGAAAAATCCTCTTGTGCAAATCAGAACTTTTTGATTGACTGGAGGGAGAGGGAGGAGGAGGAGAGCCTCCAGGAAAGGAGGTGTGTCTTTAAAAAGCAGCTTGTGATGAGGAAATGACACCTTAAAGTTAATGAAGATTGCTTTCTCACTTGAAACAAGAATGCTATCACCAGCTGAACTGTGAACTGAAAAGTGACTCTCAACATGTAAGGTTCACAAAACTGTATAAATATTAAAATTCACTTGCTACTAATGTTATCTAGTGCAGTGTATGTACAGTAGTTTGAGACAATTTTTAAGAGCCATTTAATGTTTTAACATGAACAACTTGACTTATCCTTGAATTAGTTATATTTTTTTAATAAATTCCCAAATGATCCTTATCGGCCAAATTGCAACTTCGACCAACTATGAAGCAGATATTCTGTTTGCCTACAACAGGAAAAATAATTAATCTTCATGAGTGGACTAAAAGGAACGTATTTAAATTACTTGTTTCAAGTAGCTTCCATAACATGTTAGGTGCTGTATAAACAGAAAGGGAAGGCCTGATCCCTTCTTCAAACAGCTTGTAAACTACACTTTATTCAGATACATTCTTTAGACGTTTTGCTGATGCGAGTCACAGAAATTTGTCTCTAAAAATAAGTAGGAGTTAGTAATTGGCTAAATCTTGAAGCTTTAATTTTTCTGCTTCCTTTAGTAGCCCTTTGTTTAAAGAGGCAATTGTTGTATAGCTTTTTGCCATAATTGTGTATTACCTTGTAAAATCCTAACTCCTTCCGTTTGGGTTTGTAATTTATTCTGCAACATACTGATTTACGGAAGATGGTGAAGAATAATTTAACAAAGAGAATCTCATAAAGCAGGGGAGGAAAGAAAAAACATCCTTAAATGGGGCTCCTGGAAACAAATGTGCAAAGTAAACACTTCAAGGATTCAGAAAATTAAATACATAAATCAAGTAATGTAATCAAAATAGGTTTTTGGACACATACTCTCCAAATTATATTCCTCACTGGCAAAACTTCCTCATTTGCTTGGCATCTGACTGATCATATTCACAAGTTATCATAACAGTTGCGTTTATAGTTACTGTTCCTGGTGAACAGAGGCCTGGTCCTTTATGAATTAAAACAATATTCCTGTACTAATGGCACTGACACCTATCTGGTAACCCATTTATAATTGTAGTAGACAAAGACCTGGGAAATTTACTCCACTGAGCAATCTTACTGTCATACAATATTTGACATTTGTTCACCTGCAAAAGGAGAGATTTTTCTGGTGTCAGTCTTCTTGTCTATAGAATCAATATTTTGAAACTTAATATGTCCTAAATTATTAGTTATAAAACTTAAAATTCATATTTGTAAATTAAAACTAGTAGATTTTAGTTCTGCTAAAAATACGGTTTTTCATAGTAACTAAATTTTGGTAAGATTGATATTTAACAAGTTGGAACCATGCTCTTTCTGATATAATTGTTCACTTTTTAAAAATAATCATTTAAAGCTATTGAATGTATTTTTAATCTTTCTGATCCCATTGCTTTTTCCTCAGATGTCAAATATGTGCTTACTTTCCTCTGTATATGTTTATAATGGCCAATATCTCAAAAATCTTACACCCTCCAAATTTGCTTAGTGTTTTTTTAAATAAAATAACTCGGAACTACTAAATCAAGTTGCTTCTACATTCATTGTGGTTACATAACTATAGACTAAAAGATGACTACCCTTTTTCTGCAAGGATATATTTTTGAGTGGTTCTGATGAAATCCTATTTCATAAGAACTTAATAGTTAAAAAGTCACAAGAGCCAGGTGACCAAACTAATTTCATTAATTTGTTTTCCTACTACATAGTCGTCTACTATTGAGTGACAGAGACTTTATTATTTTAATTAAGAAATTTTTACCTCAGACTGTGTGTGAGCTAAAGTCTTGTCTACACAATGAAATTGCAATGAAAATGTGGCTTATTTTGATTTAGCTTAAACTGATCCCTAATCAGTTTAATCTCAATTGAAATAAGCAGGGTTTAAACCAAAGTAAAATTGTCCACGTGTCCTTCAGTATCTATGTAACTCAATTTGATTTTAAATAACACCTTTCGTTAAAAAGGGGCAACCATGTAGACAAGGCCTAAGGTTACTGGAGCTATTATTCCTAGGCTAGTCATATAACTTATCTGATTTCCTTAGTTTTTAACCTCTTGCTGGTGGAATGACATGATGTCATTGAACTCACCCTATTTGTATTTTAATAGCTATAGAATAACGTGGCTGTGACCACAGACATTTCCATTTAACTGCAGTCTTTATTTATAGCTTCATAATTACAACTCAGTATCTTTATTTTAAATAAAACTGCTAATAGTTTTCTAAGATTCACAGCTACTTTTCTGTTTGAGCGCTTGATGTGGGTTGTTTTTGTTTTTTGCATACAGGTAGTGCTGCATTTAGAGCAGGACACTTCAAGTAGTGCTATACATTTACTGAAAATAATTCTTAGGATTAAAAATGCTTTTAGAATATTTGTTTAAAAACTATAAATTTTAAATTGCAGTGTCATAAGCTACTAGCTTTTTATGTTGTTGCTTGTCTTTACTACTATTCCACTAGGATTTGGAAGTAGCTCTGCTTTTGGAAGTACTGCCACAGGCACGCCGTCGTTTGGATTCGGAACTACAAATAAACCCTCAGGAAGTCTTAGTGCAGGTTTGATTTTTATCTGAATTCAAATTTGTTTTAAAATACAAATAAATGCATAATCCAGTTTCAGGTTTCACTTAAAAAAAAAAAAGTCATTGGAAGGTAAATCATGTGTGTCCTTTAAACTTGCCTTTACAATAGAACTGTTGAAAAATGTTATTTTAACTAAAGAAATATTTTTTATACTAAACTGATTTTTGGAGAAAAATTAAAATGCCCCTTACTGGATGCTAACTCCCTAAAAGAAGGCTGTTTATCAATAGATGATAGCTCTCATTTTACTAATAATTTACAGTTAAAAAAAATCATATCAGATGTAGTTAGAGGCACAGGAGACACAACTCAATATTTGAAGCCAAAGGAAAAGTAGGAGATTTTCTGAGGTTATTTTAAGTTGTGTTGTTTTCTAAAATATGTTCTGCTTAATTTATCAATAGTTAAATGTTATTTTTTTAGTCTGAATTTACTGTACAATAGCTTTAAAGATACTTTTGCAAAATTAAGTGCCTACATTTTATATGCAGAAACACAAATTATACATGTAGTTGACAATTTGTACATTCATAATTCATATATACAAATTAAGGATTTTATTTTGAAAACTTGTCTCATTCTGAGGGCTCTCAACATTTGAATTCCTTTTTTTTATTTCATAGTGCTCTCAGTTTGACAAATTCTTTCTTACTACTCACTCCATTCTTCTTTTGTTAGTGATAAAATGGAAATAGTCTTGGACCCATTGCTGCCAGCTTTGGGTATTTGAAATCTGACTCTTGCATTTGATACTAATAACTAATTATGTAATTGGTTTTAGTTATTAGAACATATATTTATCATAGGTCTTGTTTACTAGAAAATTAGAATAGCTGTCTCTTCCAGGATTGGTTTATGGCAGTACTTTTTAAACCTTTTTTGTTTTTCTAATTAAAGATTTTCTGTAACAATGAAATAATGTTGCTGATTTTATCTATGAAGATTTGAAAATCTATCTGGCATATAATCATTTATTTAAAACATCAAATACGTACTGCCTTAACGTTAGTTAGTGTCACATACATGCTTTTTTCTTTGTTAGTTGAGGATGATTCTTCTTTCAAATAAGGCCTGAAGAACGCTTTAGTTTAAAAGAACACATTACAGTGTTTTCTTGATTTGGATGGCTAATACTGATGAATGCATACCATCCTGGTAAAGTACCTGTCATCTCTGTTGGTAGAAGCTGCATGTTACAAAACTGGAACTCTAGCATTCTTTGTGTTTGGTAACAAATGCATAATTTTACAAAATACTTCAATATTTTATCATTAATATATGAAAAATTAATAAATATATTATTTTGGCATAATATAGTTCAAGCAGAAGGAATTTGCAATAAAATTTAATTACATTATTAATGATAAAAATGTCAAGTTCTTCTGCAAGTGATTGCACGTTTATTCCACTCCAGGTATGTTCATGGCCCAAGCACAGTTGCTGGAAATTTTTCATTCAGTGATGCCCGTTAGGGTGGCTCAAGTGCATTCTGGTGCTACATGTCTGTAGCTCTGGTGTAAAGCATCTAGCCGACTCTCCACTCTCTTGGTTCCTTCGTACCGCATATGACAGTTGGTGGAACTGCTATTTTTGCCTTAGCAAGCTCTCTCAGTGGTCATCTTTTTTGTGTATTTGTACATTAGCTTTGATCAGTTTTAGTGAAATTTTGTAACTCTGTGATTTAGTGGGAATTGTTGTCCGTTCCCCAGTGCAGAGCCTCAGTTGCCAGGCTTCAAGCCCTGTGCCTCCTGCAACAAGGCTATGCCCCTGAATGACCTGCATTCATGTGCCTGAAGTGTCTTCAGGAAGCTTGTGTGGGGGACCCCATTGCCAGATATGCAGAGACTTTAAGCCTGGCATGACGAAATACTGGGAGGCCAGGCTGAAATTTTTGCTCATGAAAGAAGCGCTGAGACCTCCATCTGAGCCAAGTCATTCTGACTTAGCACAGAGTTCCCTGGCATTGGTAAGGAATGCTCCTCATACCATACAGTAGTCCCAGCACTGATCACCATCCCCAGTGCCTAGGAAAAGGCACAAGAAACAGCCAGCCAAGAGGGGACAATCCCCTGCATCGAAGGTGGCCAGGCCTCGGATCACAGTAAAATACAATTAAAATAGGGTCACTTCTTCTGACTCTGTACTGCAGAATTTGGCACTGTTGATTCCAGCATCTATCCAGGCACTGTTGAGTCTGATATTGAATTGGATAAGACATCTACATCTGCAACACAGCTCTGTACTGATTCTGTCTTGGTACCAGCCAACCTCAAGACATTTGCCACTGTCAGAGACCTTTTATTGCTGTTAGGACTGGAATCCTTGACAGTATGGAAGTCAGCAGTATTTGTGCTGGTGGTCAGGAGTGAACCCACTGGTTTTGATCATCATTTGGTACCATTCCCTTCAGTACCATTAAAAGGGAAGCTGTCTATGCTGGTCTTGGTGCAAGGATCTCCATCAAAACGTTGATCTGAACTTCACCCCCTGTGATCACCAAAGACTTACTGTCTTCTGAATCTGCAGTTGAGCCTTGTTCCTCCAGTCCGAGGACTCATTCCACCACTCCTCCAAGCACCCATACCCTTCTATGGACTTGGGCACAGAGGCACCATTGAGTGCATGGCGAGGAGTTCACTGTGGACCTATGGTGATCCAGGGGCCCTTTTGGAATCTGTGGGGGGTTTCCTCTAGTTTCCAGGGGATATTCCAGGCACTCTTGTTTGGTGGCCATATAAAGAGGGGCACCACTGTTCTATCAGCAGCACCTGGTCTGAACTTTGGTTCTGAGCCCGGTACTGAACTACAGGAGCTTACTCAACATGATCCTGCTGAGGCAAAAAGGAAGTGTTCACAGCTCATGCTGGCCGCCTCCTCTCGTGAAGAGGCTGTATCAGAGGCGGGTGTGTCCGCTGCCCGAGATGACAATAAGGCTGACCAAGAATTGTGGAAGAGAGTGGCTTTGAATCTGGGCATATAGTTGGAGTTACCTATAGCATAGTCAACATTCTAGCCTCTGCAGGACTGTCAAAAGTAGCCCTGCCTCTCAATCACACCCCTGTGGAGCCTATTAAAATCTTGCGGCAGACTCCCACATGCCTTCCCCCATCTCAAAAAGGGTTGAGTGATCATTGTTCCTGCCCAGGGTTGTGAGTTCTTATACAGCCATCTTCCTTGGGATCCTGGTGGTATCTACTGCCAATGAGAGAGAAAGGCCGCGCGATACAGAAGTAACCCCAAAAGCAAAGGACTCAAAGAACTGGATTTGTCAGTATGGAATTTTAGTCTACCAGAGGGTTACAACCAGCAGGCATGATTTTTACATGGGACTCCACACAGAAATTCAAAGACTTGATGCCATAAAAGGCCAGGCAAGAGTAGTTCTTCCTTGCATGTTGAGATAAAACATGGCAGCAGCAAGTTTCTGCTCATAATATGTGGCAAGAAGACCTGACAAGCCAGGCAAGCTGCTCTGAGTTTCCTGACATTGGTCCCCAGATGAACTTTCACTCCACATCAAAGATCTTGAGTTCTGAGAGGTCCAAGTGAGCTCCCCATTTAGTGCTGATGCATCTGAGAACAAGGTCATTGATGGTTGAGGCCCTATAAAGGGAAGACTCACACAAATAGATCCAACTACTAATTGAGGGAGAGATGGATCTGAGGAGATTTCACAAATAGAGTCCAGATGGAGCATTCTCAGGGATGTGGTGGTCTTGAAATAACCCTTTGGGAGGTAGGGTCTGAACTGAATAAGAGTCAAACAGTGCTCCAAAAACCTTTATACCCTGTGCCAGTATGAGGATAGACTTGTCTATATTTACTCGGAAGACCTAGAGAAGAGGTATTCAAATTATAGGGTGCTCCCAGGGAAAGCAGGAATGTTAAAGGGAGTGCAGCCAGGTCTGAGCCAGCCCTCATGAGGGGTGGAAGGGAGCCCTACCCTACCCATTCTCCCCCAAAATCTCTGGCTCCACCTGCCAACCATGCCTCTGGCCTCGGTTCCCTGGCTTGGCCCCGCCATCCTGCTCCTGGTTTCAGCCCCCAGCTGCTATTCCCTGTTCAGCCCCCAAAACCACTGTAGTACTGCTTCCAGTCTCAAACCTAGCCCCTGGCCCCACCACTGTTCAGGCCCCAGTTCTGCTCCCAGCCCGGACCATGACTCTGCTCCCAGTCCTAGCTGAGCGGTGGGAGAGGAGGGGCATATGAGCTAAAAAGTTTGGAGACCACTGGCTTAGAACCTTGAATATGGTTTGGATGAGCCAAACGATGGATGCTTCCTGAGCCATGGACTGACCCTCGACTAGCCAGTTGTCTAAATAAGAGCAGACCTGCACCCCTATCCTCCTCAGGAAGACTGTCCCTGCACTGCCAAACATTTTGTAAACACTTGTGGAGCTCCAGATAGGCTGAATGGGAGGACCATGAATTGATAGTGTGAGTGGTTCAATATGAATCTGAGCAACCTTCTATGACCTTCACGTATCAATATATGAAAATAGGCACCTCTTAAACTGAGCATGGCTTATCAGCCCCTTCATTCCAGAGAGGAGATAATGGATGCCACTGTGGTCATGCAGAATTTTATTTTCTTGAGATGGCTTTTGAGCTGACGCACATCTAGAATTGATCTGAGACCTCCGTTGGCTTGCAGGATTAGGAAATAATGAGAGAAGAACCTCTTCCCTCTTCAATTTTAAGGAACTTCTTCCACAGCTCCCATCCAAAGGAGAGAGATTGAACCTCCTGGGCTAAAAATTCTTTGTGAGAGGGGTCTGTGAAGAAGGACAGGGAGGGAGAGTGAGAAGGAAGGTTGGAAATAAAATGGATGGTGTAGGCCGCTTCTACTATGCTCAACACCCAATTGTCCAGGGTGACACAGGACCATGCACTGTGGAAGTGGGAGAGGCAGTGTGAAAACAAAGGAGAATCATGGGAACTTATATGGTGTCCTTGAGCATCCTGTCAAAAGGCCTGCTTAGACCTTGGATGTTGATGGAGAAGCGGGTGGTTACTTGTGTGTAAAAACCCAGCTTCTTTTTTGTTGCGGATCCTGATAGACAGCCAGGGCAAAGTACCAAGTATGCTTTTGGGGCCTGTAGTGGTGCTTTGAGGGTGCAGGTGTATATCTAAGGGACTTCAAGGTTGCCCTGGAGTCTTTTAATCCTGAAGCTTTGCATCAATATGCTCTGAAAAGAATGAAGTTCCTTCGAAAGGTAGGTCCTAAAAGGTTTGCTGGGCTTCCTTTGGGAGATCCAAGAACTACAGACAGGAATTCCTGAGCATGTCCACTGCTGAAGCCACAGACCTGACTGCCAACTCATTTGCAACTAAAGCAGCTTGCAATGAGGCTCTCACTAGTGATTCTCCCTTGTTCACCAGCAAGAACTTGCTCTTCCCTCCTATGTCAGGAAGCAATTCAGCTACGGAAATTTTGCATAGCCCACTCAATCAACTTTGAGGCCTCATACTTTCCAGGAACGCAAAACAAGCAGGCAGATAGCCTCAGTAAGACTTTCTCTAGTCACCACCACATATGGTCCCCACATGTGGTTTTCCAGGTGCAAATGACTCCCCAGACAGACCTATTTGCAACCCAGAAAAACAGTGTCACTGATTCTGCTCTCTGTACAGCCACACACTCGGTGCTGTCATGGGCTCCTTTCTGCTATTATGAATGGGACATCTTTATGACGCTTTTCCTCCTGTCTCACTTTTGCACAGAGTACTGCTAAAGATCAAGCAGGACCAGACCGAGGTCATTCTGATAGCCCCAGCATGGCCCTGTCAACACTCGTTCTCCACTCTGCTAGGCCTCTCAGTGGCAGTCACAATCCCACTTCAATTACACCCGGATCTGATCTCTCAGGACCACAGTCATCTGATTCACTTGAACCTGAATGCCTTTCACCCAATAGTGTGGAAGCTTCATAGCTAAATCCCAGAAAGCAGGCTTGCTCAGAGCAAGTTCAGGTCCTGTTAGGTAGTAGGAAGCCCTCTTCCAGGGCTACTTGCCTTTAAAGCAGTTTTTTCAGCATTCCAACATGGAGTCTCTCACCCATGTAGTCATCCTTGCAAGAAATACTTGAGTATTCTTATACCTGAAGCAGCAAGGCTTTCTGTCTTCTCCCTCAAGGTTCACCTTCCAGTAATATTGGCTTTTCAACCCTGGGTGGATAACCGGTCCATATTTCCAAATGATATGTCTATCTGATACCTCAAGGGCCTAGACAAGTTACACTTTCAAGGAAGAGAGCACATTCCTCCCTGGGATCTGAACTTGGTCTTATCAAAACTTATGGAACTGCCATTTAAACCTTTTGCAGCTTGCTCCTTGCTATAGCTCATCTGGGAAGTGGTTTTCCATCATTTCATTAAGAAGGCCCTCGGAGCTCTGTGCCCTTGCCTCATAGCTTCTGCACACAGCCTTCTTGAAAGATAAGATGCATTTACGTCCCCCCCTAGTTTCTTCTCAAAAATGGCTTAGCAATTACATAATTATCAGGCAATCTTACCTACCTGTCTTCTACCCAAAGCCACACACAAATACAGAGGAACAACACTTTCGCTAATTGGATGTTAGACAAGCCCTTGCTTTCTGCATAGAAAGTACTAAAAAAGTATTCCAAAAGTCTACGCAACTGTTCTTAGTGGTAGCTGACCGGATGAAGGGTCTCCCTTCACAGACCATTGCATCCTGGATCACCTTATTGATTTGCTCTTGTTATGATCAGGCAAATGTTCTGCCATCAGCTAACCTGGCTGTTTATTCCATGAGATCACAAGCATCAGCAGCAGTATTCCTAGTACAGATCCATATTGAGGATATTTGTAAAGCAGCATCCTGGTCATCATTACACACGTTCTCCTCCCATTATGCTGTGTCTCAGCAATCCAGAGATGATGTCAAATTTAGTTAAGCTGTTCTGTAGTCAGTGTATCCGTGAACTCTTTCAACTGTTTGGGAATCATTTACAGTGGAATGCACATGTGCAATCATTCAAAGAAGAAAAAACTGTTACTAACCTTCCATAGCTGCTGTTCTTTGACATGTGGTGCACATGTCCATTCTATTATCTGCCCTCCTGCCCCTCTACACTGGAGTTTTATAGAAAGAAGGAATTGAGCAGGTGTGAGCTTGGCTGGTCACTCTGTACCGACGTTATAGGTGCGTAGTACTTGAGTGTGCTTGAGGTGCCCCAATGAGTACCATTGTGGGAAAAACTTCTAGCAACTATGCCCAGGTGCACACACACCAAGAGCGGAATGAACATAGGCAACACATCTCAAAGAGCAACAGTTGCAGAAGGTTAGTAACTGGTTTTTTTCCCCAGTTGAAGTTCTGTGAAGTGAAGAATTTTCTTAATCTTCATAAGCAACTTTGTTCCGCTAGTATTAAACTTTTTAAAATGAATTGTAAAGAAGGCTTAAGGTATGAAATGCTTTGTTTTATGTTTACAAAGTGGTGCAGTGTTCCTTAAATTCCTGATTTGACAAAGAATTGAAACATGTCTAACTGTAAGCATGTGCTCAAAAGCTGCTCTGAATTGGGATATTGATAAGAAAATATTATGAATCACTAAATGATATTGTTTAGCGTTGCAATATAATTTTAAATTGAAGATATTATGGAAACCACATCTCTGATAGTTTATAAATACATTCATTAATCCTTGCCTGTGTATTTGCATTTCTAGGTCAATGGTCTTTGAATGTGATTTTACAAAATAGATTTACATTAAGGAGTAGTTGGGCTTGGATGCACGTATTAAAAAAAATTCAACCTATCATTTAAGACAGTCCTCTTCCCTAAGCACTGTTTGCAGTAGCTAAGCACTGAAACCATTGTTTTGTAGAACCTTGTGATTGTTTTTGATAATGAGAATTGTATTTTGTTTCTGCAGCGCGCATACATGTGCCATTATTACAGCTCTTAGGTTTAGATATGACTCTTCTTCCCTTAAGTATATTATCATAAATGTCTTGTCTGCCCATTTCTCTACAATTTACAGATAATTCCCAAGTTTTGATCTATCCCACGTCCAATTTTTTTAATTGTAGAGTTTACACCTTCTTTCAGAATGAAAAATGTAGTTCCCCAAGTTGATCCTTTCTGGCCCGAATAGCAACCATCCCTCACTCATCTTTGCATGTCCTCCTGCATAAAGGGCAGAGCAGCTGCAACCATTCCTCAGTTTCTTCTTACTGTCCTGGCAATGAGATGGAACAAATGGTGTCTGCCCGCTACTACTTAGTGGAATTTGCTCCTTTTGGTTAGCTAGTCTGGGTTAATTGCCTTCAAATTCCCCCTCTTTTCTTCCACTGTTGTCAAAAAGGGGGGTTGGGGGGGATTACTTTTTTCTGTCTACTTTGTGCTTAAAGTGGCAGTTTCCAAGCCCTCGGGCTTCAGATCATGCACATTCTGTGAGATTCACTCCACTTACAGATGGCCAGAGCCACTGTCTTTTTTGGGGGTCTTTTTGGGAGCCATGTTCCAGGCCACTGCTTGGTATACTCTTCCTTTTTGACCAGCACAAGAAAATCCATAGACAGTTGATTAAAATTATACCCCCTGGAAACAATCAATGAGAGGGGGTACAGACCCTAAGAAAAGATTGGTTCCATGTTGGGGTTGATCCTTGTTCCTAAGGTCCAATCATTCAGAGCCCCTGCCAGCAGCACTCATAAACCAAGGTCAGTACTGGCAAGAGCCCGCAGCATGTCTGGTGAGGATCTGGGACTGCTGAAGACTACCTGACTAGTGGTAGCCAGCTTGGATTGAACACAAGTATTGCCTTCTCTAAGTAATTAGAGAAATAAACATTACTCCCTGCATCAATCCCCTTCCCTCTACAAGGAAAGGTTCAAAAACTCATTCTCTGGGGCTGGAGGACTATGCACAGGGACAAATGACACCAACTCAATAACTGACTCAGTATTGAAAAGACATGGGTGCCTTCATGCCTACACATGACAGTGCTGGCAACCATTGACACTAGTGCTTACAATTAATTGTAATGCCAACCAGTTTCATGTTAAAAATAGCAGCTAGGTCTCTGGAACCACATTCAACACTGATGTCTGTATGTTCGACGTTGGTACGGACTTCTCCTCAATATCATTACCACCTCTAGAGAAAGTGTTTTCTTAACTTCTTCTCTGGGAGAGACTTTCATTCCACTGTCTAGCAGTTTGTCACACAGACCCAGAAGAAGGCCTTGCTCTACAAACCTTGACTCATCATCTCAAGAATAGCAATGGCATGTTCAATCTTACCAGAGCCAGTTTGGATCCCTGTTGGCCCACTTGCGATTACCAGGGACCTCCATCTAGAGTATCCAGCAACTGGTTTCCATCTTTAGCACTCAAGAAAACATAGGAGGTCATGCTTCCTTTTCTACCAGTTGCCACACCCTTCATCTGTAGACAAAGAGGAGCAAGAACAGCATTCAGAGGTGGTCCAGAGCCCTCTGAGCAGTACCTTTCATCCTTTTCTCCAAATGAAGCCATCTTTTTAGTTCCTGATGATTTTAGAGCCTTCCAGAGGCTGCTGTCTATACAGCTGAGATTCTTGAAGAGATTTTAATAATTGAAGAAAAAGCTTACAAACTTTCTGATATGCTGCATTTTATCTGCTCTTTCCAGAATAGCACTGTCAAATAATCATAGCATCTTAGAACCAGCTAAGACTGTGTCAGTTATCAAAACTTTGCTTCAAGCTGCTTAAAAGTGGAAAAGGACTGTCAGTTACGCCAAGAGGGGTGGGGGGCTTGAGCAATTTTATACCTACCTAATCCCAGGTTCATTAATGGTCTCTGCAACCCACAAGAAACCTAAACAGTCTAATAGCCCTCCGAAAGACAAAGACCCAGAGAAATTAGACCTCTTTGGAATAAAGACTTATTTGTCAACATCACTTCAGCTACAAATACCAACCTATCACCTTGTTTGCAAAATCTGTCCGAAGTCAGATCCCCTTTGAGGCCAAACTCCTGATGACGCGAAAGAAGTGTAGAAAGCTGTCATTGCTTAAGATCACCAGTGGTGGATGCATTACATATCTTAAAGGACTTCAGACCCATATTTTGCCCAATGGGTATCCTATGCTCAGCCCCAAATGAGAGGCCCTTTAAGATTACATGGGCATTCCAAATACAAGACCCTTATGTACCCTCAGCAAGTCTTTTGAGTATCCACCCAATAAGAAGCCAGTTCTTTGAGGAGCTCAGCATTCTTGGTCTTTGATCAGTCTTCACCTGCTTCCAAACAGCAGATTTTACAACAAAATTTGTTGTACAACAGATTTTACGGCTGAGCGCCACAACAAAATCAAGTAAAAGCCATCCCTAGATCTTGCCTTCAGATGCTTGTTTGCTTTCTTTCGTCAGACTTGTACTGCAATAACAACTGACCAATGGTTTTTGAAAGTGATCTCATCCAATTTAATTTCTTGTCCTACTACTCTTCCCCATTCCTCTTTATAGAATCATAGAATCTTAGGGTTGGAAGGGACCTCATGAGGTCATCTAGCCCAATCCTCTGCTAAAAGCAGGACCCCACTAAATCATCCCAGCCAGTATTTTGTCTAACCGGCCTTAAATGTTTCCAAAGATGGAAATTTCACCACCTCCCTAGGTAACCCATTCCAATGCTTCACCACCCTCCAAGTGAGAAAGTTTTTCCTAATATCCAACCTCGACCTCCCCAGCTGCAACTTGAAACCATTGCTCCTTGTTCTGTTCTCTGTTACTACTGAGAACAGCCTAGCTCCCTCCTCTTTGGAACACCCCTTCAAGTAATTGAAGTTTGCTATCAACTCCCCCCTCAGTCTTCCTTTCTGCAGACTAAATAGGCCTAGTTCCTTCAGTCTCTCCTCGTAAGTCATGTGCCTTTAGCCCCCTAACCATTTTTGTTGCCCTCTACTGGACTCTTTCTAATTTGTCCACATCCTTTCTGTAGTGGGGAGCCCAAAACTGGACACAGTATTCCAGACATGGCCTCACCAGTGCCAAATAGAGGGGAATAATCACATCCCTCGATCTGCTGGCAACACTCCTACTGATGCAGTCCAATATGCCACTGGCCTTTTTGGCAACAAGAGCACACCATTGACTCATATCCAGCTTCCCGCCCACCATAACCCCCAGGTCCTTTTCTACAGTGCTGCTACTTAGCTGATCGGTCCCCAGCCTGTAGCAGTGCATGGGATTTTTCTGTCCTAAGTGCAGGACTTTGCACTTGTCCTTGTTGAACCTCATGAGATTTCTTTTGGTCCAATGATCCAATTTGTGTAGGTCTCCCTGAATCCTGTCCCTGCCCTTCATCATGTCTACCATTCCCCCAAGCTTGGTGTCATCCACGAATTTACTGAGCGTGCAATCTATCCCATCATTCAGATCATTAATGAAGATGTTGAACAGAACTGGCCGCAGGACCAACCCCTGGGGCACTCCACTCGTTACTGGTTGCCAACTAGATCCTTCTCACAAAAAGCTAAAATGTGGCTTCACTTCTTTGCCTGAGAGCCAAAAGAGGGGGTACCTCTAGAGTACGGGAGAAATTTCTTTCTCCTGATGTTTCCTTGTTTCGAAACGAAACGGATTTTTTTGTCCTTTTCTAGACCTGAGAAGATTGAACAAAGTATTTATTCACTGTCTCAGATTAAAGATAAACAAGAGTCCTGTGGCACTTTTAAAGACTAACAGATATATTATATTATAATATTTAGTCTTTAAAAGTGCACAGGACTCTATTATTTTTCTGCAATAGACTAACACAGCTATCCCTTTGGAATCAGATTAAAGATAGTAACATTTACCTTCATCCTCCCTTACCTAGACTCAAGACTGGCTCTCAACCCCTAAGACTTGTATCACAATTCATCTGGCCCATTGGAAATATTCAAAATTTGCAGCTAGTCCCAAGCATTACCAATAGAATATTCTACTGTTTGGTCTCTCTAGAGCAGTGAGAGTTTTCATAAAATGCCTGGGATGAGTGGCAGCACATGAGGAGACGAGGCAGTCACATCTACTCCTATCTAGATGATTGGTTAAACAGCAAGTCACCACAGACTGGATAGATGTCCTTCCCCTTTTCAGACAGTTGGGCCTCATGGAGAATTGAGAAATTCCTCTTCCCCATCACAGACAATAAATTTACAAAAGCAACTAGAGTCCTGTGGCATCTTTAAAATTAACAAATTTCTTTGAGCATAAACTTTGGTGGGCTCCAACCCGCTTCGTCAGATGCATGAAGTGGAAACTACAGTTAGAGGTGTGTATATACACATGCCAGGATGAAGTTGGGCAAGTGTTAGCAAAGTCAATTCAGTTAGGGTAGAGGAGGCCAATTCACACCAGTTATTAGAAGGTGAGAATGTGAGAACAGGGGCAATTACTTTTTGTAATGTGCTAACCACTCCAAGTCCCTAACCATTCCCAAGTCTCCAGTCTGATTGTGTCAAGTTTGCAAATAAGTTCCAGCTCCGCAGTTTCATGCTGTAATCTGGTTTTGAAGGTTTTTTTGTTGAAGTATGGGAATTTTCAAGTCTGCTACTGAGTGTCCAGGGAGATTGAAGTGTTCTCTTATTGGTTTATGGGTGTTGTCATTTTTTATGTCTGATTTATGTCCATTTATTCTTTTGCGTAAGGACAGTCTGGTTTGTCCAATGTACATGGCAGAGGGGCATTGCTGGCACATGGTGGCATATACCGCATTAGTAGATGTTCAGGTGAATGAGCTCCTGATGGTGTGATTGGGACCTGTGATGGTATCACTGCAGTCGATGCGCGGGCAGAGTTGGCAATGGAGTTTGTTGCAGGGATAGGTTCCTGGGTTAGTGTTCTTATTTTATGGAGTTTGGTTGCTGGTATTTGCTTTAGGTTGGGGGGGCTGTCTGTAAGCAAGGATTGACCTGCCTCCCAAGGCTTGAGAGTGTGGAGGATCGTTTTCTAGGATAGGTTGTGTTGGAGGGATTTTAGCTGGGGGCTGTAGGTGATGGCCTGTGGTGTTCTGTTTGTTTTCCTTGTCGGGTCTGTCCTGTAGTAGGTGATTCCTGGGTATCCATCTGGCTCTGATTTGTTTTTTCACTTCCCCAGGTGGGTACTGTAGTTTTAGGAATGCTTGGTAGAGATCTTGTAGGTGTTTGTCTCTGTCTGAGAGATCGGAGCAGATCCAGTTCTGTCTTAAGGCTTGGCTGTAGACGATGTATCGTGTAATGTGTCCAGGGTGGAAGCTGGAGGCATGTAGCTATGTATTGCGGTCAGTTGGTGCCTTAGTCGATTTGAAATAATTAAAAGTATATCTTCTAAGAACAGAGTTCTGTCTGTCCAGATGATCATTACTAGAATCAAAGCAAATCTGTCAACAACAATAAATTGCCTCAAATGGCTTGGCCATAAATAGTTTAGCATGTATGGGACAACACTAGTCAGACTTTACCTCTGTCTATTACAAGGCAAGCTAAAATCTGTGCATCGCCCCATGAGAAATCAAATGAGTATGTAAATTGTGGTCCCAGTTCACATTGTATTAGCACTGACCTGAAGGTCGGACCATAAAACATGCATTCCTCCTCTTACAAAGTCTCTGGTTGCAGATGCATCAAGAATAGGTGGAGGCACAAGTCTTGGCCACTTCCAGATAGAATGAACTTGGTCCTGAGAAAGTGTGAGTCCACACACATGCATTCTAGAATTACAAGCAATCAGATTAGCTTGCACTGCATTTGTACCTATTCTACAGAATTCCACAATTCATATTCTCAAGAGTCAGTACATCAGCAATATGTATAATCAAGAAAAGAGATAAGCAAGCAAAGAGGTGCTTGCTCATCAATCCTGTGTCGAGAGGTAATGAAAGTTATGGATGTGATGCTATCAAGGGATGACCCAATTAGTTCTTCATCTACCTGGAGTCAGCAGTGATTTAGGAGACAACCTACTCTGCCAATCTATTACCAACCACAAATGATCTATGAAGAACTTTATCATGTCACTGTTTCACTAATGGGGATACCCCGTTATAGACTTGTGTCACCAAGCAACACATTGTGTCCAGCTTCATGCTTCAAGGGAGATATGAGCCCAGGATTCTTGTAGTACACTTTTCTTGTAACAAGTGATTCAAGACTTATGTGTTCATCCATTGCTTTGATAATAAAAGTAATGTGTATAATTCACACTGATCTTGATAACGCCATAATGGCCAAGACAATTCAAGCTAACAGATCTCCTCAAGATGTTTATTCAGCCTCCAATCCCACTTTCGGAGTGTTGATACATAATATCACAGAACCAAGTCAGCTACTTAATCCCTACCTCAAATTGCTACATCTGATAGCCTTGGTGTTGGCTATTGGAATGCTACTGATTTACTATTCTCTACAAAAACAGGAGAGATCCTACTGCAAAACAGAAAGTGTTTCCCCAAGAAAAACTTGTGCCTGTAAATGAAAAAGATTTTCAATTTGGGCAGCCCAGTACAACCTTGACCTAATGAAGACTCCTTTATCTGAAGTCTTTGACTATACTCTGTATTTGGAACACTTTGGACTCTTAGTTCAATTAAGGTCCAGTGATCTTGGCATACCATTCTCCAATACAGTCATGTTTACTTTCTCTCCCTAGTTCCCTCCCTCCTCCTCCCCCCCACCCCTCCAAACAGATTTTTAAAGCAGTTAGTACGTCCTTACCTGTTAGCTACAGTACATGCTCTGATATGGTATTTTTCTATTGTCCCTACAATCTTAATGGAGACCCTGTCTCTGAATATTCTCCACATCACCACAGGTCAAATGGCCTTTTTGACTGCCATTGCATCAACCAGGAGAGCTGGCAAAATAAACTTTCATGGCAAACCGTCCTTACACAACATTAAACAGAGGATAGATGATGTTGAGACCTTAAGACTTTCTCCCATATTTATTCTCAAAGTTGTGTCAGACTTTCATCCGAATCAGTCTGTTACTTTTCATTTTTTCCCCCAAAGTCATTGTCTTCAGAAAGAGAAGAACTCAACAACTTGGATGTTTCATGGGCATTGTTATAGTCTCTTGGTAAGAAAAAGTCTTTTCGGCAGACTCCACAGCATTTTTTTTTTGTTGTTGCCATAAATGGCATTTGTAAGAGGCAAACCACTTCTTTGCAAAGAATATTTAAATAGATTAACCAGTGTGTTTCATTCTCTCACATGGCTGGTATACCTCTTCCTCTAAACACTACAGCTCATTTCAGTAGAACATATGCTGCCCCTTTCTTCATTCTTCAGAAACATTTGAAATCTGCCAGACAGTTATTTGTGTAGTCCCTTTACTTTTGTTATGCTACTGTGCCATTGACCTGGTCACAGACAAATCTATTCAGTCAGAACTTCTCTATCTCATCTTCCAGACGAGGCACCTAAAGTGAGATCCACCCAGACACATACTTGAAGAAATAAGGGTTGTTTATTCTACAGTAACTGTGTTCTTTATGCTGGTGGTCATCCATGTGCATCCCAGGACAAGCCTTTCAACACCACTTTCAAAAGTCTTTGCCCTAGTCTATGTAAAATACCTTGTGTATCTCCGGCCGACTTTTTAACTGCTTCCTACGCATTACACTAAGCTGAGCTGAAATGCCGTCCGTTTGGCAGAGTGTTACTACGGTTACGGAGCTGGTGTTACAGCTCCGATTCCATGTTTGATTGAGTGCGTCTACGCAGACACCTCAATCAAATCCAGAAGATCGCGCTGATGGATTCTGAAGGAATCCCAGGTAATGGCAATTAGGGGATGGTTGTGTCTGCTTTGCCTATGATCCTCGTGGATGTGGGGGAAGGGCATTCTACGTTGCAGTGTGGCTCAACAGATGTTGCTATTCAGAGATTGTGATTTCACACACAGAAAACATATGTTCCAAAGGGGTAACTGTGTTAGTCTATTGCAGAAAAACAAACAGAGTCCTGTGACAGTTTTAAAGACTAACAGATTTATTTATCGCATGAGCTTTTGTGGGAGAAAATCCCACTTCGTCAGATGCTTCAAAGATGCATCTGACTTTGACAAAAAATAACTGAATACTCTTGGCATATGCAATAACTGAATTATAATAATGGGTTACAGTCAAGGTGCAGGATATGAGTTTTACTTTTATGTCAATCTTGAAGTATAGTATAGTATAACGTTTGTATCCGTGTATGTTTCTGTTTGACAAGAAGCACCCAGGTGATGGACAGAGGTCCAAATTGAGTTGCTCGCACAATCAGTTATGCACAAGTGTTGAAGTGCTGTGGGATTCATTTCTTTAGTGTTAATAACTTGAAACTCAGTTTAATGATTCTTTCTGATGTAAAGAATTTTCAATAATAGAAGTGAGAGGGACATGAAATTTGTGTGGAACAGATAACTTTGGGACTCAAATGAGGAATAGTGTGGAGGTAAATTAGGATGTATATTTTTCCAAGCATGCAAAAAAAATTTTATAGCATTGTGGCAATGATGCTGAATATGATTAAGGAGATGCTTTCATTTTATGACTTTTATATTTGTAAACTGAGCTGGTTGAACTACATGTTACAAACAGTGTTCAATAAGGGCTTAGCTCTTTTTCTGCCTCTGAATAGCTTGTGAACCAATCCTAATTTCTCTTAATATTTCAATTATTTTTGTTCAATAAGTGATTTTTATTCTGCGCATGATTGTTAAATATCTAGTTTACACATTTGTTAATATGACTCATCACACACAATAATCATCTCCCTGAAAGTTATTAAACAGGATGAATAATGAACTGCAATGAATTCCAGTTACAAATCCATGCTATCCTTTCAGAACCTCTTAGAATTTTCTAACACTTTCATAAATATCTAGCTATTGCCCAAATACCCCTAG
This sequence comes from Pelusios castaneus, assembly GCA_007922175.1. Taxonomy (NCBI): domain Eukaryota; kingdom Metazoa; phylum Chordata; order Testudines; family Pelomedusidae; genus Pelusios; species Pelusios castaneus. Next base: position 11,050,804 of record ML685874.1, on the reverse strand, counting down.
ATATAACTGATATGACCATGCAAATCCAAGTGAACTGAACTTGATGTTTTTATTTGTTTGTTATTGCAAAACAGTTTGTGTTTGACCAGTCCTATTTTGTAAACTTTTAAACAAAATTACCTTTTAGGGATGAGATCTCATGTTCACTTTCAGTCTAAAAGAATATTGGTGGATTTCGTTTGCTTGCTTTAGCGAAGTATGAGCAATTCACTGTTTTTTTCCCCCAAAGCTTACTCTCTTCAAATGCTGTCTTTTGCACACTAATTCAAAAGAGCTTTTTTTAAAATCCTAAAACTTGGCATGGATTTTTAGTGTTTGCTTATTTCTCCTTTGGGTTAGGATCTGTTGCACATATATTAGGAAGATAGTGTGGTCTAGTCAAGGTGGCCCAAGACTGGGAACATTCTTCCAGCTATGCCATTGATCTCCTGTGAGACCATGGGCCAGTCACTTCACCTCTGTGCCTCTACTTCTTCCACCCTTTGTCTGCCTTGTTTATGTAGATTGTAAGCACTCAGAGACAGGGACGATTTCTGCAGAATTCCTTGCACAGCTGGGACCTCTAGGTGCCACTGTGATACAAATAATAACAAAGGAAATAACTGTTAAGCTATACAGTAACTTAAGGTTCTTGAGGCATACAGTACTTGCACTGTAACATTTGATTCAATGCGGCAGATCCAAAACAGCACATTAGCAATGTGATATAGTATTGTGGATCCACTTTGATATCGTCAAAGTAATGTAATTATTGGTCATTTGATAAGTAACTGTCCCCCATTCATTGGACGGAAGCAAATCTAAAGTTCTGATTTAACTGACTTTTGATTTAAAATATTTTCCCTCCTCCACAAGGCTTTGGCAGCTCCAGTACATCTGGGTTTAACTTCAGCAATCCTGGCATCACAGCGTCGGCTGGCTTGACATTCGGGGTGTCTAATCCTGCATCTACAGGTTTTGGGACAGGAGGGCAACTTCTTCAGCTGAAGAAACCTCCAGCTGGAAACAAGAGAGGGAAAAGATAGACACACGGTTGGGGAAGGGGGAAGTGAATCAGCTTTGTTTGTCCTAAAGTCTATTTTTCTAAATGGATGCAGTAATTAAATTGCATCCCAGAAGATTTATAAAATTTTGCTACTTTTCCCAGTTCTAGAATATAAAATATAGTCATATTGAACAACTATTTTCCTGTGAATAGAAGCCCATTTATGTATTTTTATTTTGGTCTTAGTTTTAAAGATGATCTATACTTCATTATTAAAGAATCTTGTAAAACCATCTATTTATCCTGATGTTAGTAGCAGAATATTTTTTGTTAATAAGCTTTATACCATATGAATATATGCATATTTGTTTTTTGTACAGATAAAATATATTCGAGTACAAGTTCTAGAGTTCATATCTTCTGTTCTTGGATATGGCCTTTAAATCTACTTCAGGGTGTTTCTTTGTGTATATGGATGTAAATATATATGCAGTACAGTGCACGCATCTGTGTGTATGTATCTGTATATATCATAAAAACATGTGAACTCCGCCCCATAGACAAAACTCTCCAAGTTCTTTTGCTTTGTGTATTCCCTTTTCCATGTTGTGTTCAGCTCCCACATCTTGATGCTCATAGGAATATCAAGTAGTGGTCCCAGGCTGTAATATTTTTGCAACTTTTATTTTTCCCCCAAGACCAGCTGAAATACTGTTAACTATTGCATAATTTTGATAAATAGTGCTTAATTGTCAGTTTGTCCTCAACATTTACCTTTCCTCAGTTAGCAATCACTCCAAAGAAAAATAGGGAGAGACTTTCAACAAAGGTGTTGCCACAGTTGATGTTTCCAAAATGGTCTCTGCTGATCTTTTGTTTCATTTCTGAGGCTGCTGTGCTTCAGGAGCCAGGTTCAGGATTCCAGGAGATTGCTTGGGGGCAGAATTGTGTATCTGGTAGTCTCTTCTCTCTGCAGGTGGTGGATATGGTCTGTGCCACTCCTAATGAAAGTTGTAGCTAATCATTCCAAAACAGAGTTGATTCACAGAGGGCTACTGGTGTAGACTCCAGAAAGAGTTGCTTACCTGCTCTCAACACCTGTAGCTGCTAAAGAATAGAGCAAAACAATATACCGTGAGGGTAAGCTATTGTAACAGTAGAAATGGCACCAGTCCTACAAGTGCAGCAAACTTCATATTATGGCATCTTAGCACAGTGGGCTGCATCTCCAGCTTAGTGTGCATTAAAACAGAAACAGCAGAAAAACCTCTTACGGAGGGACTGACTTATGTGAGGTAAATATGCCATTCTGATTATCTGATCTTCACAAATAAAGGTTGTGTATGTGGAGTCTTGGCGAGAAGTGTAGCTTTTTATATAGAGGATGTTTTGTACATAATGTGCATCCAAATGAATATTCACAGTCACTTTCACCAAGGCACCTTTTTTCTAAAACTGGTATTATGTGTACTTTTCTAGTATGAAGTCAGTTGCTTTCAATTGTGAAAGTGTTGTCATGTCCTGTTTTGTATGTTCTCGAAGTAATGTCTGCGTACCGCAATGACTGGCCTTTGGCAAACGTGATTTTCTGTTTGTGTTCAGAAATAAGGATATCAGTTTTGAGCACTGAACTTTTCACTTTTGTACACTTGTATGTTACTACATCTAAGAGGTGATCATGGGGGGGGGGGCAGATCTAATACCGTGTGAGGTTTTTTGTTTTGTTTTTAAGATAATTAACACCATAAAGTCCATTTCAACATAAATCTTTTTCAAAACTTGCATTGGGCTACAATCAAAATCCTGATATTTGTATTTCTTTGTTACTGCTTTTTTTTTTTTAAAGTGAAATTTAAAATGTTGAACCATTTGGACTTTTCTTGTAATGTATTAATTTGTGAAATTAATTTTTTAAAATGTGTGCTGTCTTTGTCCACATGTGCAACCTACCATTGTGTAAAACAATAAAAAAATTAATGCTGTGATCCTCGTCATAATTATTAGTCTGTCTAATTGCAGAATCCCGTCCTATCACCTTTAATTCTCTTGTTTGTCATATTTACAAAAAAAGCTGCTGCAAAATCATGTTGATTTATTTTGAATAATGTGTATTTGCTCTTACTAAAAATAGCTTTGATTTCTGAATTAAGATCTTACTATTTTTGTCCATAATCTTATCATTTGCCGTATTGTATGAACTTGGATGGTAATATAATTCAAAACAGTGTGTGCGCTTCACTTCCTATGGTGGGTTTTGCACTACATTTAATTTCCAAACAAAGCAGTAATTTGTAGTTAACAATAGTTTTCTGCCCTAAATCTTTTGTTAGCATAGTTTTAAAAAAATACAGCACAACATCTCACTTCCTGTAAAGAGTGAAAAAACCCAAGTCACACTCACTGAACGAATGAATGTCATTAGTGAGCTCTTTCACAGCAATTAACTTAAATATAAAATTACCTTATCTCTCAGGCTATGTACACACTACAGGCTTGTCCCGCAATAAATTGTTGTGGGACAAGCAAAGCGTTACAACTCTAACACTTTCCCCCATCCACACAGAAATCCTTCTAATGCAAAGGAGCGTTCACACGCTCCTTTGCATTTTCATAAGAAGGAGCAGTGCATGGTGGGCATCTATATCCCACCATGCATTGCCCAGCCAGCCTTTAGGCTGGCAGTGGGGCTCTCTTGCCGCTGAGATCGGCGGCAAGGGAGCCCCATCAGTGGGGAACCCAGCGGCAGCAGGGCTCTAGCCTCCAGGAATGCTGGCGGTGTTGGTGGCTAGAGCCCCTCTGCCCCAGGGAGTCCCTCAAGCCGTCCAGAAACACCGTGTAGCAGCGGGGCTCTAGCTGCCAGCCCTGGCAGCTAGAGCCCCCCTGCCACAGGGGGTCCCTCAAGCTGCTCAGAACCGAGAGGCTAGAGGGACTCCGTGTAGCATAACCGCAGTGAGTGCCAGCATTCATGGCAGCTGGAGCTCTGCTCCTACTTGTCAATTTCACTGCTCTGCTAAAGCAGTGAAATTGACGTGTATGACAGCTCCAATGTCCGAGTGGCCTCCATTGGCACGCTGGGACATTTCTGGGGGCTGTCTAAACTGCAGTGACTGCACCCACACACTCTATTGCAGGACAGACAATCCGTGGTAAGCATTACCGTGATCATCTGCGTGGTTTACCTGTTGCGCGGCAAGAGGGCTGTTGCCGTGCAGCAGGCAACATTGTAGTATGTACATGCACAGCCTTATCGCATGGTAAAGCTCCTTACCGCGTGATAAGACTGTAGTGTGTATAAAGCCTAAGTGGGAAAGAGAGATAATATGGTTGAATAATTGATTGCAAGTTAAACATTGCAGTTCTCTAATTTAGCCAATAGTCACATCTTTCACACACCAGTGTATCTGCAAATGAAAGCTACAGAATTTTTGGGACATACGTTGCAAATAAATTGCATCACTGGCCACAGATGCCAGTAATACATCTCTCAATAAACAGCTATGCCTAAGTGGTCTTAAAATTAAATAAAGATTGAACATTTATTATACTCAATTTTTCTTTTGAGAAACCCCTCCAGGAAGAACTGATTAAGATCTGAGTTTATAGGCTTGGTTTGCATTTACATCAAGGCCTCTTTACACCCACTTTAAAGCCCATTTGCACTTCCAGGGATGACCACATTTTTTCATGTAGCTATTGTATAGCTAACTGCCATAGAGTAATAGGGCTACTACTAATCTGGCCACTTACTCAGTGTCCTGCAGCTCTTCCATATTTCTCAGCTTCTATCCCTTCCCTGTCCAGTTGGGGTCCTGCACCATGCCTGCCTAAGAGCTTCCTTGCTAACTCCGTTGTTCGCTTGTGCTCTTTCCAAGATGGCTTTCTCACCTCCACCAGTTTTTGTGCTCCTGGAATTGGGGTAGAGGAGACTGTAAGAAGGGAGATAGCCAGATGGGGCTCTGCACATCTTCCCTGCACAGGACCCTCTGGAAGATAAGCCCAGTTCTTTTCATATACATTTAAGTCAAATATTTATAAAAATCCTAGAGTTGTGTTTTCAAGCTAAATTACTTTGATATTATGTTTTTTTAAAAACGAGATTACGGTTATGATTATTATATTACAGTGGTGTTGCTTTTTTTTATGCTTCTGTCATCAAGGACAACTTTTGTACTGTGAATTTATTCCCAACCTTTCATCATCACCCTAGCAATATAAATAATCCAACATCAATAATGCCAGCTCTTCCTAGGAACAGTTCTAATATTGCTGTATTGAACAGCCAAATAGGAGCTTTGAGAGAAGCAGCTTCTTCATTTTTACCTGGGAATTAAGAGCATTTGTCTCGCAATGTATTTCTCTCTGTATTTATAGAGTGGGAATCAACTTGACTTAGATCATGCATTATATTCAGAGACCCACCATAGAATAAGAGCCAGCCTAGCCCATCTCTTCCAAACCTCCGCTTCAAATTGATAAGAACAAAGAATTAACCATATGGGATCAGATCATTTGTCCATCCTGTCTAATACCCACTTCCAACACAAAAGAACGGTGTTGCTGTTAATAAATTTATTAATCTTTTTTAACAAATTCAGTTTGGAATTAGCTTGAAGCTCAATACAGGCTGTTTAGATGTGTAAATTTCCCTTGTAGCACACAGGAGGTTCTTTGTCATCCAGACATTCTAACTAACGTGCAAGGTAAATTTCAATATTGTTAGACAAATTAAGTATTTTAGCAATTTTGTCTTTAGATTTAGGCTACATAATGTGTTTTTTCTTGAGAAAAGGTTAGTTAATCACGTAGTTGGGGAACACAAAGCAAGTGATAGAAGATTAAGATTTGTCACGGGTATTTTTAGTAATAGTCACTCACTGGTCACAGACAATAAACAAAAATGCATGGAATTCTGCAACCCGTCTGTGATTTTTACTAAAAATACCCTGGTGAGGGATGAAGGGGAGGAACTAACAGTGGGAGCTGTGTCACCCCAGCTGCTGCTTTGGCCCCAGGAGCTGACCCTTCAGGAGCTGACGTGGTCCTGGCTGCTGCTCCTGTGGTGATGGCTGGCTGCTGAGCTGGCCCCAGGGCCTTACCACTGGCCATTGCTCCAGTCCCACTGCTGCAGCTGGCTGAAGCTGAAGAAGTCCCAGAGGTCCATTAAAGTTATGGAATCTGTGACCTGCATGACTGAATCGTATCCTTAACAGGGAACATTTTTTTCTCTGAAGATGTTTCTAAGGAACTCTTTTCAAGGTTTACAGCAATTTTGCAGTAGAATACTTCTTTCACCTGGTCAGGGCCAGATCAAGGCCCCAGGAGGCTGGGGCTGCCCACCCTTGTGGACCCCCTCATTGTTCCCCCCATTGGGGTGCAGAGTCAGGGGTTCTGGGGCCCTGACCAGTGCTGCAGAGGGGATTGGGGGGCAGCCAGTGGCCCATGCTGTCGGGGGGAAGGGACTGCTGTGCGGGGAGTTACAGGCTGCACTGTTGTGGGGGGCCATGGAGGGAGTGCAGGCTGGTGCAGCTACAGGGGGTCACAGGCCTCGATGCTGGGGGGGGCTGCCAGGTGGGGGGGGCTATGCTGTTGAGTATGAGACAGATGCTGCAGTACTCCTGTCCTGCCCCCAGGCTGGCTGGTGAGTACCACCCAGTCCAAGGGCTGGGCAGGCAGTCTGAAGGTAAGTGGTAGCAGACACCACTCAGGCCAGCTGGGCTGGATTTTTTGAAGGCCACAGTGCTTGGGGGGGGGGGCTTTAGGCCGGGCCAGGGGCTGCCGCCCCTAAAGCCCTTGCCTTAATCCAGCCCTGCACCTGGTGGCAGAAGATTATTATTTTTCACTTTGTTGAAGTAGTCATTATAAATGCCTGTAAATATTACTGCCACATAGTACATTAGCTTCTGTTTCCAGATCATTTATACATACTGCTTTTTGAAATAGTTTTGTTGTAAAATGGAGTTTTGGTAATTTTATACCCGTCATGGAGGGCTGGATCAAGCTGTCTAATGTGAATCTAGTACACTGTGTCTTTTACTGAGGCAGCCCTCCCATCCCCCTGTCAGAGCTCAACACTTCTAGCCAGTCACAATTACTATGAAAGGACACAGAGAGAAACTGTTTGGATGTATAATTTGGATATTTAAGACAATATATTCAAGAGAGCTTTATAGAGATAAAAAGTACAAATCCCATTGACTTTCAGTTGAATGTGTACAGCTAAGTCACTGAGTGCCAAATTTTCAAAAGAACCTATTTATGATCTGCAGCATGCCATTTTGAGGTAGTTTTAATCATTTTCCAAGGATCAAAGCTGTGCAGGTGATTTGTAGATGGGCTCAAAGAATGTGGTATTTATGTATTTCTGGAAAGGTTTTTGGTTAAGAAATTTACAGACAAATTCTAATGTCTGGTATTGTCTACTCTAAGCCCTAGTCCACACCGCGGCGCAATTTCGGTGGCAATCAAAAGGAGATACGCAAAGTACTTAAAATACCTTGTGTGTTTCCTTCCGATTGCCTATCTCCTGATTGCCTCAGTGTCTTCAGTAGGCTGAGTCGGAGGGAAAGCCCTTTCCTTCAACTCAACTCTATGCTCCTTGCCGGGGTGGTCTTACTCGATCGACTTCCTGATCGGCTAAGTGGGTCTTCACAGAGCCCTACCAGTTGATACTGTTCTCTGATGACCAACAAAACCTTTTTCTACTATTGTATTAAAATCTCATAATCTGAATTGTTTTCCTCTCCTCCCCCATCTCAGGTAATCCCGTTCAGCTTTTACTTGGACAGCAAAAGCTCAGCAACATCTTAGAAAGTAGTGAAATTACATCCAGGCTCCGGTTCTGATCAGGGACTAGTATCTACGTGGCGTGCAAGAAACTGCCTGTTTTCTTACATCTGTGTGTTTAATACAGCACTGTATTGTGACAGCAAGACCTGCTTCTGAATTGCTTATCCTTTGTAATTGTTATGAAAACAAGCAAGGATGGTTGGATTTTGATGGTACACTATGGTATTAACCCCGACTAAGCAGGAAAGGAAACAAGGACTCAGACTCAAATAGGCTATGTCTACACTTGTTAATTTAGGTCGATTTAGCTAAGTCGATTTAACAAAGTCGACTTTGTCAACTTAGCATGTCCACACTTAAATTTTAAGTTGACTTAGGGGGGACCCTACAAAATTGACCTAGAGCGTCCATACAGGACACCTAGGTCGACTTCTAGGGGCTAGGTGGACCTGGGACTGGTCCACGGTGGCAGGGGAGACACCCCTTGCCAAGTGCCAGGGAGCTCAGCCTTTGCCCCATTGTACCTTGGTACAATGGGGCAAAGGGGGACAGGGACCCTGGCAGGGCATAGAGGCAGGGTGGGCAGGGCTCTGCCCTGCCCTTTGGGGGGGGCATGCTAGGCTCCCCCTGTGCCAGCCACCCTGGCAGGGAGGGCAGTGGGGGAGTCCTGGAGAGCCTTAAAGTCGACTTAGGGGTACTCCACGTCTACACTGGCTTAAGTCGACTTTAGAAAGTCGACTTAAAACTAGGTTTTATAAAGTCGACTTAGTTTTTCCTTAAGTCGACTTAAGGAAAGTGTAGTGTAGAAGCAGAGTAAATTAAGTCAACTTAAGCAAGCTTAAGTTGACTTAATTTACAAGTGTAGATGCACCCATAGCTAGTAAATAAACCTATTAAAATGCTGGAAAAATTACATATCCTAGCCATAAGTAATTAGGTAAATTCCAAAAATTGTAAAACCACAGTTTGAATAAACCACAATTAGATAGGATCCCTATAAACAAAATTGGCCAAAGGTTACAAACCTGAGTGCCCAAAGCTTTACTCCATATTTAGATGCCTAAGTAAAAGTTGCCTGACTTTCAGAGATGTGGAGAGCTTCTAGCTGTCATTGACATCCGTGGGATTGTTGGGTGGAATTTAGGTCACCTTCAGTGCCTAAATATGGATTTAGGACTCAAATTTAGGCATTCATGTTTGAACGTTTTGGCTGCTATCATCAACATCCAAATAAGGATACGTTCTCTATAGGGAGCTTTATTAAAACCAGACTTTCTAAGATTTGGTATGTACATTGTTGTTTTCTTCCACTGTAATAAATGTGGACTCTGGCCTTGCTGTTGGATCTATATGGGCAGAGCCTGTTGCCATCATAGAACCTCAGTGAATTAACATCAACGTGTTTCTGGGAGGGCACAAGAGTTTGCCCACACTGATCTGATTACAGGGTCAAGCCATAGGAGTTTCACTTAATGTTCTGTTTAAATTATCAGAACAGTCTTTAGTGTCTGCATTTCATTTAGAACTACAAGATTATCAGCCACTCTCATTGGTAGAGCCCTATTTGGGTACAAAATTCGTATCCTCAGTTGACCCACAAAAATGATCTGCGGATATCTGTGGATTTGCAGGACTTGAAATATAGAATTTGGATCCGCATCCATATGTGATCTGTAAAAATGGCCCATGGATATCAACATCCAATGTGAATGTATGTGGCTATGAAGCAGATATCCATGGATTTGCTGGGCTCCTCATTGAACTTGAAGCATCATACAGGAAAACATTTTTGCATAGAACTATAAGCCTCTACTAGCTGTATAGGCCAACATTTACAAACAAGGCCTACCGCAACATGGCAGCAGAAGCTGCAACTCGTTACCCCAATTGAAGGCTGAGATCCTGGTGAGGTCTGGAGTGACAACAGCTCTCAGGGCTCAGAGGTTCCATGAGTGGAGGTATCAGGATGGCAAAGTGCCGAGGTCACAGCTGTTTGACCTGATGCATCTAACATGGAAGTGACTGCACCCCAAGATCCACAGCATAGAGAAGATTTTAGAAGTCATAGTATTGGACAGGTTCATGAGTGGATTACAACCGGACCTATGAGGATGGGTTAGCCAGAATGACCCTTCCTCTTACAACTATTTAGTCGCCCTCATAGTGAGGCAGTTAGGGTGCATCTACACTTGTAAATTGTCGACTTAAGCTTGCTTAAGTCGACTTAATTTACCCTCTGTCTACACTACAGTTTCCTTAAGTCGACTTAAGCAAGTTGCTTAGGTCGACTTAAGGAAAATAAAGTCGACTTAATGAAAATTAAGTTGACTTTATTGAACCTCATTTTAATTCGACTTTAGGCTTAAGTCGACTTTTTCAAGTCGACTTAAGCCACTGTAGACCTGGAGTAGCCCTAAGTCGACTAAGAGCTACTCCAGGACTCCACCACTGCCCTCCCTGCTGGGGGGAGGGGCACAGGGGGAGCCTGGCATGCCCCCCCACAGGGCAGGGCAGAGCCCTGCCCACCCTGACCCTGTGCCCTGCCAGGGTCCCTGTCCCACTTTGCCCCATTGTACCCATGTACAATGGGGCAAAGGCTGAGCCCCCTGGCAAGGGGTGCCTTCTCCCCCCCCACCCGCCACTGTGGACCTGCCCTAGGTCCTCCTAGCCCCTAGAAGTCGACCTAGGCATCCAGTGTGGACGCTCTAGGTCGACTTTGTAAGTTCCCCCTTAAGTCGACTTTAAATTTAGGTGTAGACATGCTAAGTCGACTTAACTAAGTTTACTTAAAGTCGACTTAGCTAAAGTCGACCTAAATTTACAAGTGTAGACATAGCTTTAGTGGTCAATGAACTTTCTGGCGCTACTGAGGAAGTGATGTGCTGTGCTGTAGCAAGAGATCATTTCCTACCCCGAAGGCCCGGACTTCCAAAGGGTCAGGCAGAACTATGTTGGAGAGGAAGGATGCAAAAGACTGGCCTGAGACTGCAAAGGAACTTTGGGAATTGGGGAGAGAGAGTTGTGGGATATGACCAAATAGCCCAAAGAATGAGGGATGCCCTGAATGAGGTATAGGTGTTATGCTCGTGTGGAAGTAGGGAATATAGCAGCTCAATATCCTAATGTTGAGGAGGGCATGCAGTGCAGTCTGGGTGAAGATCCATGTGGCTTGATTAACCTTTTGGAGGTCACAATGATCCACCCAGTATCTGTGGCCTGTCACACTGAGTGTCTTAAAGATCATTGCATTAGTAGACTCTGGAAGTGCCATCACGCTGGTCTCAGGGAAACTAGTGACTTGTTTATAGCCATGCAGTAAGTCAGTGGAAAAATCAAGAATAAAACTCAGATGTTACAGTCCTTAATTCTAACCACAAAATCATAATTTTGCCAATGTACAGTCAAATTATTCTTAATTTATTGATAACATAAAAGTATGTTAAATCTATTGGACCAGATCCTCAGCTACAACTGAGCAGTGCACAGTGCAGCTCAGGAGCGAGTGTGTGCTCCCTGTTCTTGGACTAGATCCGAGCTTCTCTACCTCTCGAACATAAATTAGGGTACGTTCAAAGTTGCTGTAAATTCGTATTCAGCAAGACATAGGGAACCCAAAGCCATACCTGCCTGCCTTCCAGACATGCCTCCTATGCCAGCAAAAGGAAGGGGGTAGGAGCTATGTTGATTTTGTGCCACTATGTTGATCATGTGGCACCACAGGCTTCCCTTACACTGGGAGGAGTGTCTGTGGCTTGCTATACCAGTTTTAGGGCATCCACCCGCAGCGTGACACATCAGAGGATGGACTGGAGAATGAAAGTGTGTATTCTAAGGAAGTAATTCCTTAGTTCTCTCTTAAAGTAGTAAGGCACAACTCACAGAGAGTTGAAGAGAGTTTTGATTTAGCATTCACAGCGATGAGAACAAAATGCAAGGGATAAGAGACAGCGCAAGGAATACTTGGTTGATGACTTTTAGCAATATGTGCTGTTCAAATCCATTTCAAGTAAGAAAAGACTAACTGGCTGGTTGCCTATTTACCTCTGGCAGTGGCTGCTGACTGAAATAATTGGCTGTCTGGAAGAAATCATCAAAACATAAATATTTTAAAGAAACACTGTCAACTATTGTTATTGCTGCTAGTTCCTGTTGTGCCGATTGCTGGGGCAGCCAGAGATTAAACCACAAGTGGAAAACAACGCTGCCTGTGCTCAGCATGTGAGCCAATAGCAGACCTTGGCTACAATGGAAATGAGATCTGATTTCTGCAGTAAGCGTGTAGCCCGCAAGGCTAAAATTTCCATTGATTAGAGGGGGAGCAGAATGAACCTCACACGAGCCCTTTTGAAAGTCCCACTCCTAGAGCAGATTTTTGCCCCAGCCCAGTTTAACCTGGTTATTTGCCATGATGGGCTGTGGGGTGAGAGCTAGTAGTTGTGGGTACCATACATGATGGTCTGGTTCCTGTGCAGCTCAGCAAAACTCCTAATGGCTTTAATCTAGCTGCGTCAGGTAGCAGTGTGAATGAGGTCATGATGGTACAAGCTGGCCAGCCCACTACAAGCCTGCTGGGGACTCTGGGTCCCACAGGAACAGTGCTCTGGAACCACTTGGGGATGGGTGAAGCCAGACTGGATTCTCATGGAGTGGGTCTCCCCTCAGGAATCCTCACCAGTGCAGCTGCCCCCCAGATCTGGCCTTGGATCATTCAGCATTCCTGTTCCGCTGTAAGCTCCTCCAGGGAGCCCCCTGGGATGGGACGCCTGAGGAACCCTTACACACACCCCAAAGGGGCCATACACTCCACCTTGCATTCAGAAGCAATTCAGAGCTAGTGTGGAACTCAGAAGGATTCCTTAGGTCAATGGTTTTCAACCGGTCTGCCGTGACACTCTGGTGGGCCGTGAGGACTGTCCAAGTGTGCGATGAAATTATGCACAAAGGTAATGAAAATCAGTGTAAAACAAACAATATTCTACCCAACCAAAATCACAACTCATAAAACTCATGAAAATTAATCATCCAATTAAAAGCGAGGTATGGGTCTTTCGATTCTAAAACGTGAACATTTTAAATGCAGGTGGCCAAAGGGCAAAATTGAGATGATGTGTATTTTTTCTGGCGGATTTGAAACATTAATATATTTGAGCCTTCTTTAGCTTGTTGTATGCACTATGTTGCAAACCTCTCTAGTAAGATCGTAACTATAGTAAATGTAAGTAAATGTGATGGCTATGAGCAATCAAATTCAACTGAAAAAGTGGGTGTGCCATGAAATTTTGTCTCATTGAAGTGTGCCGTGTTACTGAAAAGGTTGGGAACCACCGCCTTAGGTCTCAGGAACACAGTGTAGAATAGACTTTGTCAGCAGATGAATCAGAAAGTTACAGCAATGTCCATCTAGGGAAGTTCCAGAGCCCCATTGGATTGGCCCTTCCTGCCACCAGCCTCAGATAAGCCCCCCCCCCCCCCCCCCTTCCCCCCCCCGGGGTTTTTTTTTTTTTTTTTTTTTTGTCTTTTTCCCAGGCAAGATGGTCTCTCTTTGTTGCCTGCTGCAACCTGTTGCAGCCATCTGGCCCATGGGAAGAGAGATCCCAGCCATTGTCTGTGTCCATACGACTAGAGGAAGGCCATCTGCCCTCTAGTCATCTCTGCAATGATTTCATACCCTGGTCTCATCATAGGGGAAACTGAGGCACAAGAACAGTATTCAGAGAAAACCATAAGAATAGGTCCACTCCGAGATTGAATTGAACAGGATCACTTCAGCTGATGGCAAGCCTAGTCCTCCACTTCCATGACAAAGCATCAGCTCTAACATTGGCACTTCCCATAATACAGACCACCTGCATGTCATAATCCTGGGTGACTCCATCTCAGGAGTTTGGCGTTAGCTCTAGGGTTGGCAAACTTTTTGGCCTCAGGGCAACATCTACATCTATGCAGGCCAGAGGGGGTGGGAGCAGGGCCAGCCCAACCATATAGGTGAACTAGGCGATCGCCAGGCTTTAAGGGGTGCCAAATTAAATGGAAGTCAGTTTTTTTCTATTTAAAAATATTAAATGTTTTCCCTTATAATGTGGAGTCATAGTTCACCTAGGGCACCAAAAACCGCTGGGCCGGCCCTGGGAGGGAGGGGCAGGACTAGGAGGGGGTGTGGCTGACGCACTCCAGCCAGGGCACCGCTGGGCCCATGTGATGGAGGAGGAGGCATAGGGTGCTTCTTGGCCCTGGGGGGAGCAGTCGCTATGCCGACGGGATCGGAGCGGGGCAGGGGGAAGGAGCAGGGACAGAAGGGGGGAGCAGCTGCTGTACTCCGGCCAGGCCCAGCTGGAGGCCCTGATGGGGCTCCCACCATAGTTTGCTCACCACTGTGTTAGCCCCTTTCATTTGGTGTCGCCACATCACAGGTGAGCGGTCCATGTACACAGTGAAGCACCAACTAAACAGGTATGGCTGCAGTTTCTTAAGGACCCATACCACGGCCTGCCACTCCTGTGACAGCATACTTCTTGCCCTGGGCAGTATCTTCTTGCTCAGTGTGTTGGGTTGCTAGCTCATGCCAGGGCCTGTGCTGCTACATCGACACTATTGTTATTGCTATTGGTACCTAGCCACCCCAGTTCATAGACTGCATATGTCTAGCTATTCTGCAATCACACCTCAGACTGCAACGTATGTAGCTTTGTGCTCTTCCTTATTTGTCTGTTTGGAAGCTTCAAAATGTTTTGCCTTCTAATTTGGTCCTTTTCAGTTTGAGAAATATCACTCTTTTCTCCACCCACCTTATTTTAGTGCAGCAGCAACCAGCATGACTGTTCGCTCGTTTCTTTATTTACTCACCCACTTTCCTTCAAGTTTGTTAGCTAGATTCCACTTCAGAGGCAGCAGAGGGAGTTCGAGAGCAAAAAAAGTCTGGATAAATTCTGTGGGTCAGAGAGTTAGCAACAGAATTCCAGCCTCAGTTCAAAGAGTGGTGTTAAAAATCTCCATTATGGAATGGTGGATTTCTTCTTTTAAAGTCAAAATTGCGAATGCAAGGAATATTCCTTGCCAGATTATACCATTTTTAAGGTAAATCAAATTTGGATCTATACTATTTATTTTTGTTAAATAAAACAACAGTGCTGAGAATGCAAGGTATTTTTGTTTGTTTCAGCTAATACTTTCTTCTGTTAACGCTAGGCAGGTGACCACCTATGCACTATTTTTGTTTGCTTTCAAAGTAAAATAGTGGAAGTGATTTGATTTATCAGATAATTACTCTCTAATAAAAGCTGTGTTAATCGGTGGCGCTCAGTCCTACACTGCTGAAGAGATATTTTGCCTTCCAAGAGCGCTAATTGCAGCAGGCAGTTCTGATGTTGCATGGTGATATTTGCTTCAAGGTTTTATACAGTCGACTAGAGCCTCTTCCGTGTCTCGTGTAATTCTTTGATGTAAGCATGGGCAAGAAACTGAATTGCAATTATTTTTGTGGGCCCCCCACTCACTACATTTGATACAAAGATATTGACTTTGATCTCAGTGTAAATTTGTATGCATATCTCTGCCTGAAACTAGAGAGGAAGGCCTATCTAGTGGTTAGAGCATTGGCCTAGACTTTATGGCTATGTCTACACTGGCAAGTGAGTTTGAATTAAGGAAGCTTAATTCAAACTAACTGAAGCCATGGCTAGACTAGGCTTTAATTAGTTCGAATTAAGGGCTTCCTTAATTCGAACTAATAACTTCGAATAGGGTATTAGAAGTAAGGGTTAATTCGAACTAGTTAAAGCTAGTTAGTTCGAATTAGCCAATGTGGCCATGTTAGTTCGAACTAATTTCTTAGTTCGAACTAACCGGCCCATTGAAATCAATGGAAATCACTAATTCAACCTAAGCAAGTGCCATTCATGGCACTTGCTTAGTTCGAACTAAATTTTGCTAGTTCGAATTAAGTTAATGCGAACTAACTAAAATTAGTTCAAATTAGTTAGTTCGAACTAACTAATTTGAACTAATTTTAGTAAGTGTAGATATAGCCTATGAGACCGACATTCAGTTTGCCACAGAGTTCTTTCGTGACTGAGCAAGTCACTTAGGGCTAGGGCCACAAACAGATTTAGGTACCTAATTATAGCTTTAGGAGCCTAAATCCAAAATTTAGATGTTCAAAATCCCTTCCTCATTTGCCATTTAACCCTGTAAGCACCTAAATTTCTGCCAGTAGAGCCCCCTATAATTTCTACTAGTGCATATAGAACCATAGATATGTAGTGTTGGAAGGGATCTGACTAGATCTTCTAGCGATAGGTTTCAAACGTTTTTTCTGAAGACCCAATTGAAAAAAATCATTTATGGCCATTACCCATCCTTTGCCCAGCCCTCTGCTGGCTCTTCCTCCCTGACCCTTCAGCTGTGGTGGCAGCCCCCTCCAGCTGTAGCACAAAAGATTAATGTATACCATAGTGTTGCTTCAAATCGAAATTTCTATATGGAATATTCATTGAGAAAATGGATGCTCATTCATTCACTTGTAACTGCATACTGTAACCAAAACTCCATTTTGGATGGTTCACTTCATTTTGTATTGCTCAGCCTCTTGCTGAAACTTTGTTTAGATATGTGAACTTAGTTTGGTGGGTGTGTGTGTGTGTGTGTGTGTGTGTGTGTGTGTGTGTGTGTGTGTGATGGGATAAATCTCCAACACCAGTCAGTCCTGAGGAAGTACAAGTACCATCTAAATGGCTGAAGAATGCAGACACATCCCTGAAAAACAAGAGGATCCACCCTAGAAAGAAAGAGACAAAAAGCCCCATCAAGAACAAGATCAAAGTCACATCTGCCATTAACTGATAACTCATGGTCATACAGTACCCTGAGGCAGTCTGGACACGGCAAGATCCATGGACTAAAAGATATAAAACATGGGTGAGACTGCATAGCTTTGGGTAATGTTCTGCACAGCATCCAAGAACTTTGGTGCACAGCTGTGTGCCAACAGAGACCCCATTCTTCCTCATGAGTGGTTTCCCTGGCCAGGTAGCTGCCATGAGCTATGAACACCAGCTACAAACTCAAGCTATGATCACAAACAACAATCAGGACTGGTAACTATAAATGACCAACAGCAGAACATTGGAGGTAGGAGGGGGGTACAGCTACTAGATATTAGCTTATAACATAATTGTGTTTTTCTCATAATAAATGTGGCATATTGCCTTGTCCCCCTGAATAAGATCCTGCTGGTGTTTTTATGCACAACACAGTACCTTTGCTGACTGACACCTATCTCCAGGCACGCCGCAGAGAAGGGCCACTCTGGGCCACTTCTTCCCGAGGCGTGCCTGGAAATGTGTCCCCAGGCACACTGCGGAGAGGGGCCACTCCGGGTGACTTCTTTCTGCGGCATGCCTGGGGACCCCCCAACCCAACCAAAAGAAGCCACCCAGAGAGGCTCCTTCTGGTAGCAGCTGGGGTGGGAGGGACCCCAGGGATGCTGCAGAAAGAAGCCACTCCGGATTCTTTTGGTGATGTGCATGGGGACCACCCCACAGCCATGGTTGCTGCCGAATTTTCAGGCAGCATCCACTTTCTTTCATTGGAGGGGACCGCTGGCACAGCTGAGGGGTCAGGGAAGAAGGGCCAGCATGGGGCTTGGCAAAAGTTGGGTTACGGGCATAAATGATTTTTTTTTCAACTGGGTCCTAAGAGAAACATTCAAAACCCACTACTCTAATCCATCCTTCCATCCATGTGCTAAATCAGGACCCATCGCTGAGTGGTGTCTGTCTAATCTGTTCCTGAAAATCTCCAATGATGGGGATTCCACAACCTCCTCAGGTAACATGTTTCAGTGTTTAACTATCCTTAGAGTTAGAAAGCTTTTCCTAATATCTAACCTAAATCTCCCTTGCTGTAAACTAAGGTGCTTACTTCTTGTCCTGCCCTTGGTAGACATGAAAACAATTGATCACTGTCCTCTTTATGACAACCTTTTACATATTTGAAGACTGGTGTATCCTGCACCAGTCATCTCTTGACTAAACATGCCCAGTTCTTTCAGCTTTTCCTGTGTCATGTTTTCTGCACCTCTGGTTTTTATTGCTTTCCTCTGGACTCTCTCCAGTTTGTTCACATCTTAATTAAAGTGTGGTGCCCAAAATCAGATACAATACTCCAGCTGAGTCACTCCAGGGCCGAGTATGGACTGGAACCTGGGTTAAATATTTCATACAAAGGGGAACAAGTTAAAGGATTCCAATTCCTGCTCTGAATCAGGCAGAGTGGGGATCTGAACCTCCCCATCCCACATCCCAGGTGAATGCTTTAATGACCAGTGGGTTATTTGGTATGAGGGAATGGAGAATGGCTGCACCTCATCCTCTTTGGGGTGACTTAGGCACCGAACTCTGGGAAAGGCATCCCAAATAGAGATAGGCACATCCCGCTGACTCAGATTTAGCCATCTAATTCCCCTTTAAGGCCAGGGTTCTTAGCCACCCTTTTCCTCACTGTTTCCTACTAGCTTATTTAGGCAGCTTCCCACTCAGCATTCTAGCCTCTGGGAATTCCCTTCTCAGGCATCTAACTCTCCCCGTGCCTTGTTTAGGGAGGCTAGCCTCCCAACTCACCATTGGAGATGCCAGTAAGCAGCAGGGCACCTATCTTTAGCACTGAGCCTAAGTGACTTGTGTGAACCTAGACTCAGCTCCCATTTGTAAAATAGAGAAAGTTCCCTTCCTCATAGGGGTGCTGTGAGGAGAAATCCTTTGAAGATTGTGAGGTGCTCACAGACTATGATAATGGGGGCCATATAAGAGCCTTTCATATATAGAAACTAACAATTATTTACTGTACTTGTGTTAATGTGCTTTTTTTTACTGGGTAAGGAACAGAACAAAATAATTATTAGAGCCAAATGAAGCCTCTTTTGTATAATGGTAGGGAATCTAATTGTGCAATCTCTTTGGAGACTATAGAAATAGGCCCCTACAGAGCAAGTCTTCCTTTTCTCCATTGGAGTCTAAAAGATGCTCGGATTGCTTCCGATTTTACTGTTGTTTGAAATCATCTGCTATAACAGAAATACAATTAGGAAGGTGCCACTTTGAAAACAAACATTTTAACTTTGCTTGCCTGTGCTTATGCTGTTGCAGAGTCTGCTCAGTTACTAAAAGCACTTCAAATCAGTGCCCTGTGACTCAAGAGTGAAGCACATAACTGTGAGCTTTATTAATCACAGATTAATTAAATTTATTAAATGATAATGTCCAAACTGGAATAGAAACCAGCTGTTGTGTTAAACTTGCCCTGAGATTTTTTTTAATTGTCCACATAAAAATATGGCAATTAATAATAGCTCTCTTGTGTACCTAGTAGTGGGTGAAAGGTGATAGGATGGTTGTTTTAACCTATAAACATGTTCTGAAGCATTTATTAAACACTGTCTGTGTATCTACAACCCCTGGCCCTAACAAACTCCCAGAGTCCTGTCCCAAAATTCACTGGTGTCAGCAGAGAAATTGGAAAGGGTTCTTTGGAGTTCAATCATTTCTTTTGCTGATCCAAAGTCGTCTTCCTGAATCTAGGGGGAGATATCTTCAAGACTATGTCTACACTTGCAAATTAGGTCGACTTAAGGAGGCTTAAGTTGTCTTAAACAAAGACGCGTCCACACCAGGCTTTCATTAAGTCGACTTAAGAAATTCCTTAAGTCAACTTAATGAAAGCTTAAGTTGACTTAATAAGAACCACCCATTAGGTTGACTTAAGCCTCTTTAGGTTGACCTAACCCTTCTTTAGGTAGACCTAAGCCCAGTGTGGACACTTACATCCACTTTGTTAAGCCGACCTAAGGGCAGTTAGGTTGACTTAACAAAGTGGACTAAGTCCACATCCATGGACATCACTTTGTTAAGTCGACTTAATAAGGTCAACTTTAAATCGACTTAAAGTCAACCTTATAAAGTTGACTTAACAAAGTCGACCTAACTTTTCCTAGTGTAGACGTAGCCCAAGAGTACAGAGTACAGAGACCATGATCCTGTCACATCATTATCTTCAACTTACATTTCTCAAGCCCCTTGTTTGACACAGTGGTGCATTGCTGGAGCCAAACTTTTGATACTGGAAATGTCTGCATTTACTGATACCGGGTGTCACTCTTCTACCGCGCATGTACACATGATGAGCTGTTTTATTAGAAACTGAGCATTAGCTCATGTTACTCTGGTCGTCTGTGCCCACTTCAGCCCCTGAAAATAGACAAGCACCATTATTGCTATCTCTGGGCTCACAAATATGTCTCTCCATATTATTTTACAGCCTGTTGACTTTTTGTGGGACTTGTTTTGGATCAGTTAGTTTTAAATCTTTTCCATGCAATTTGAATCAATCAAAATGCCCCCAAAATGCAAGAAAACATTCAGCTGTGTAACAAAAAATGCTTATATCTAAAACACACCTTAGCAGAGAACCCATGCTCTGCTTATTAGAATAACACTGCTCTATCCCCAATATGAACTCCCTAGCACCAGTTAGGACTTGTCTACACACACACCGGTTGTCACACTTTAAATAGACCAGTATAGTTAAAGCAGTACAAACCCCAAATGAAGATGCAGTTATGTCATAAAGGTACTTTGTATCAGTATAACAAACAAGGAGTCCTGTGGCACTTTTAAAGACTAACAAATTTATTTATCGCATGAGCTTTTGTGGGAGAAAATCCCACTTTGTCAGACACTTGCAAATGGAAAAAAATATAGGAAGGAGGGATAAATGCAATGATGTAAGTGTAATCACAGGATCAGGTCAGATTACTTCAGCAAATCAAACAGGTTGTATTGATTCAAACTGAGTGGAGCAACAGATAGCGAGGCTGAGAGAGGTGACAATCATCTTTTATAATGAGAAAGCCATGAAATATCTCTATTCAAACCTGAGACAAACTGGGATGTCTCCCACGACTGCTCATGTGATAAATAAATATCTTAGTTTTTAAAAGTGCCACAGGACTCCTTGTTTGTTTTGCTGACCTAGACTAACACAACTACCCCTTTGGAATATATCAGTATAGCTATTCCCACACAGGAATGAGAATAAAATATGCTAGTCTAAGACACCTTCATCCTGGCATAACTGTGTCCACACTAGGAATTGTACTGGTGCCACTATTTAGGTAAAAACGACACCCTTGCCTGAAATAATTATCCATTTGAACACTATACCAGTCCTTAGTAACCCTACTCTTCCGACAAACTTCACATAGGGGGCAGCAACTCCTTATGATATCAGTATTACAGTACAGTTCTAGTTTGAAAAGTGAATGTCTGTTGCCTCAGTGATTTTCATATCCAATCTGCTCAGTTTACAAGTAAAAATAAAAATGCTTTCCTAACTGTCATTCCTGTAAATCAACCTACAATCTGAAAGCCAGACTGGATTCTTTCTGCCTCATGCATCACCAGCAACAAATATTCAGCAAAAAAAAATCGAGTTAATAATTGTGTTGATAATGTCCAAACTGGAATAGAATCTAGCTGTTGTCTTAAATCTCACCAAGTTTCTTTTAAAATTGTCCACATAAAAATATGACAATTAATAATACCTCTCTTTTGTGTAACTAGTAGTGGGTGAAAGGTGATAGACGGAATGGTTGTTTTAACCATATTCTGAAGCATGGTACTGAAAAAAAGCAGAGGGCAAAGAAATATGCTGAGTTTGAACTAAAAGATTGTCAGTGCTTCTGGTGAGATTACATATTTGTTTTAAGAACAGAATATATTTGGGAGAGGAAAGGAAGAGGCATAGATAGACTGTACAAAAGTCACCTTCAATAGATCAAAGTTGGTGGGTATAAGGATGACAACTATTCTGGTATTTCTTTTCTATGGAGCAGTTGGCAACTTACTGAGAGTGAGCGTTAAGTATGGGAGAGAGAGTAGAGCATCACTAGCAGTGAAGGCACACTGATCAGTGTCCACACAACTGGATATGGATCACACTATTGGGCTTTCCTTTTTCTGACTCCAGAAACTGCTCCAACCAGACCAGATGAGAACATAGAACTAAATGCCCTCACCACCTGCATGGCTGTGTCCTGAGCAGCTTCTAAGATATAAGATTTGTTCCCTTGTTATCCATTTCTAGCCTCGTTATTCATCCTATCTTTCTGATTTTTTCTACCAGTTTAACAATACTCTGGCTTACCCAACCAGGAAAATTATATTTAGCTTAGCAAGCTAAAAGCAATGCGGTGTGCTGTACTCTTGGTTTTCCAGCAAATAAACAGCAGGTACTGAATACAAAAGTTGCATTTTCCTATCTTCTCTTGCCTTTGTGTGTGGTTCATCATGTTTTGTCATAAGAGGAAACAAGACTGGGTTTGGGATGAGATTTTTAAAAGAGCCTAAGGAACTAAAAAGCACAAATATCACTGGCTGCGTCTACACTTGTAAATTAAGTTGATTTAAGCCTGCTTAAGTTGACTTAATCTGCCCTGCGTCTACACTACAGTTTCCTTAAGTCGACTTAAGCAAGTTGCTTAAGTCAACTTAAGGAAAATTAAGTTGACTTTATTAAACCTGGTTTTAATTTGACTTAGGGCTTAAGTCGACTTTTTCAAGTCGACTTAAGCCAGTGTAGACCTGGAGTAGCCCTAAGTCGACTTAGGGCTACTCCAGGACTCCACCACTGCCCTCCCTGCCGGGGGGGAGGGGGACAGGTGGAGCCTACTCCAGGAGCCCACCCTGCCCCTATGCCCTGCCAGGGTCCCTGTCCCCCTTTGCCCCATTGTACCCATGTACAATGGGGTGAAGGCTGAGACTCCTGGCACTGGGCAAGCGGTGCCCCCTCTTGCCCCGTGGACCTGCCCTAAGTCCCCCTAGCCCCTAGAAGTCCACCTAGGCGTCCAGTGTGGACGCTCTAGGTCGACTTTGTAAGTTCTCCCCAAAGTTGACTTTAAATTTAAGTGTAAATGCACTAAGTCGACTTAACTAAGTCGACTTAGCTAAAGTTGACCTAAATTTCCAAGTGTAGACATAGCCATTGACTTTTAAAGGGACTTTGTGCTCCTAAGTCATTTGGATACAATTGAGAAGTCTACATTTAAATAACAGAACCTGATAGGTGCCATCCGAAATGGACTCTCTTTTTCTCAGCAAGGACATTTAATCTCATTGGCTATGTCTACACTTGCACTTCTAAGTCGACTTTAACTAAGTCAACTTAACTAAGTCGACTTTAAGGCGCCTAGTTAAGTCGACTTAGTGTGTCTACACTTAAAATTAAAGTCGACTTAAAGGGGAACTTACAAAGTCGACCTAGAGCGTCCACACTGGATGCTCTAGGTCGACTTTGTGGGACTAGGGGGACCTTGGGCAGGTCCATGGTGGCGGGGGGGGAGTACCCCCTGTGTACAATGGGGCAAAGGGGGACAGGGACCCTGGAAGGGCAGGGTCCTGTGTGTGACACTGTCTGGATTTAGGGAAGCATTTATGATATTATTTTCAATGGATATCTCATAAACGCTATAATCCATAGGAACTATGTCATGTTTGGTATCAATAGAAAGGTAGTAATTTGCTGGGAATGATTATATAGTTTATGTCTAGGAATTCTATTTGGATTAGAAGTTAAGAATTTGATGTTATATCCATACTTTAACTTGTGTCATTAGACGGGAGGGTGTGAACAACCATTGTCTCCTTAATGTTTAGCAATTTGCCAGGTAGAATGGTCTCAGGGAGTATCCTGATGAGCCATTAAGGACACAATGGTTGTATTCTTTATTCCAAAGGGGTAGCCGTGTTAGTCTATTGTAGAAAGACAAAAGAGTCTTGTGGCACTTTTAAAGACTAACAGATTTATTAATCTCCCATGAAAGCTCATGCGATTAATAAATCTGTTAGTCTTTAAAAGTGCCACAAGACTCTTTTGTATTCTTTATGTCCTAGTGGATCAAACTCAGGCTATGTACACACGAGAACACTTGTCCCGCAATAAGTTATTGCGGGACAAGGAAAGTGCTATAAGAGCAGTGCATGGTGGGCACCTGTCCCACCATGCACTGCCCACAGCCAGCCCCCTAGCCCAGCTGCAGGGCTTCCGGTGGCAGCGGGAGCTGCGTTGCCAGACCCCGCTGTCATCCGAAGCCCCAAGGCTGAGCTGGGGGCTGGCCCGAACTGGCGAGGGTTCAAGCCGACCCCCCCAGCTCAGCTCCCAGGCTTCGGGTGTCAGCAGTCCAGGGGTTCGGGTCGCGGCGGAAGCTCCAGCGAGCTGGTTCGGGTGTCAGCAGGCGCTGCGGCGCTTAAGCGCCACGGCGCCTCCTGACTCCCGAAGCCCAGGAGCTGAGCTGGGGGGCCAGCTCGAACTGGAGCCGGCCCCCCCAGCTCAGTCCAGGGGTTCGGGTGTCAACAGGCGCTGTGGCGCTTAAGCCCGGAGTGCCTGCCGGCACCCGAAGCCTGGGAGCTGAGCTGGGGGGCTGGCTCGAACCGGCGTGGGCAGCTGGTTCGGGCCAGCCCCCTAGCTCAGTCCAGGGGAGCTGCCAAACCAGGCAGCTCCCAAAAATACTCAATTTCACTGCTCTGCTAGAGCAGTGAAATTGACATATATGTCAATATCACTGCTCAGCTAGAGCAGTGAATTTGACATATTTGACAGCTCCAATGTCCCAGAGTGGCCTCGATTGGCACTCTGGGACATTTCCGAAGGCTGTCTATTGCGCAAAATGAGTACACACGAGCATTACCGCGGACAACAACAGGGACTTAATTCCCTGAGAACAAGTAGAATCTTGTGCAACACAATTGTATTACTGCTCTTTAAAGAGATGAACCTTACTGACCATCAACATGACCAACTAATTAGAGGATGAGCTGAAGAAATATTTTATTCGCTATATATGTGAGAGTGACGGTGTTGCTGTTCTTATTAAGAAGAGACTATACTTTCCACTTGAATTACAGACAGTGGACATGCAGGGGAAAGGTAAATGAATTCAGGGTATGACAGATGCTGTTCTCTCACTCCTGGCTGTCAGGATGACACTGGCACCAGTTATTGATATGAAGCCTCAGGTCTTAAGTCCCTTTCTAGACAGTTCACCGTCCCTTGCTGTGCCTCAAGGCTAGTTATCTTACATTAGCTCCCCTGTCGTCCTTCACACACAGCTGACCAGGGTAATGCTCATTCTGACTGATGTGGACTGCTTGTGTAAAGAGAAAACAGTGTCTCGCACTAGAGATTGCAAATGCTAAAGAATTTATTAAGAGCTACAGGGATGTGCTGATCAGTTCTGAGATAAAACTAATAGCCCTCATAATTGAAATCCACACTTTTTTTTCTCTTTCAGCTGTACAGTTTTAATGTAGTTTGATTATTATTGATGGCCATAGAATCTGTCCTACAGGCACTGCAATTCTACCAAATAAGTAACAGCCCTTTTGCAAATGTTGACTGATTCATATGCCCCAAGAAGGTAGGTTAGGGTTAGGGTAACTTATAGAGGGATGCATTGCTGTTAAGAGAACACAACAATATTAAACTCTAGGGCAGGGAATAAAGTAAACCTCAGAAGTAATATGTATAGATGGGATGGAACTACCTGAATTGGCATTTGACTAGAACACTTGGGACAAACACTCATAGGGTGTGGTGTGTGAGAACTGCTGAAAGTGAATGGAGAACTGAAGGACAGAGAGGTTGAAAATGGAGAGAATAAAGCTAGTATAGTACTTTGCTTTGTAGTTAAAGAAAGATGATAACTTAGCTGCTGGAAGATTTGAAAAAACTCAAAAATTTGAAAGAAATGTATAGAATTTCACAATCAACTTCATTGCAGTAAGGTTAAGATTTCAAAAAGAATGAAAATTACCCAAGTTGGTTTCTTTCCTTTGAATAAAGGAAATATTTTTTACTTAAACTGAGCTCATCTCATAATCAAAATGCAGACTGGTAATATTCATGCCAATTTTCTAAAAAATGAAAGAATTTACTTCATGGAACATTGTGTTTCCTGATATGTTACCCGCAGGGGCTGATTTCCTTACTGCAGCTGACTCTGGTTTCAACATGGGGTGATTTTGTCTGTCACAATTGAAAGATAATATAAATGTGTGACTATATTATTTGCAGTTCTTTCATTTTGTTAAAAAGCTCATAAATATTATTTGAGCTCCTTCCACTAAAGCTCCAGTCACAGAAGCTGCTGTGTAGGAATGGACCATTTACCACATGCTGAGCATCTGGCCGCACTGGGGCATAGCTACAGCAGTCTTCAACACAATTCCTTCTCTTCGGGGATTACTTATTATTTTTTGTCATGGTCATTGGGACTTATTTAAAAACCACCAGAACAAATAACATATAGACAACTTAGATCACTGTTCTTTTCTGGGTGTGGTAATATTTAAAAAATAAAAAAAAATCATAATAGTCATACCCAGATAGATACAATTTTTTTGCGATGAAGATTTCCTTCCATCCAGAGGAATAAGTGTCTTTAAAACAGTGTAGAAACTACTGAAAATGAGGGAAATGACCAGTGTCAGCTGCTGTTTTATAGGACTGAAAAAAAGGTATTTTATTAAATATAGATGTAATAACCCTTTATGAATGGATAGAACCTCTGAACTACAGAGGACACCTGCTTTAAAGCTTGTCTAGATATATTGCATCTCAAGTTATCTGCTCAGTTTGTGCAAGGTTGTACAGGATGGGTCAGTTTTGGGATGGGACACTACCAGGAAAAAAAAGATGAACACAAAATTATTAGAAAATAGCATAAGTGGCACTTCTTCTGAATCAGCACTGGACCAAAGTCCCTGCATAGTATTATAGGGGATTTTACTGTTGTGCATCTTTCAAAGAAAACACAAAACTGGCACCTCAACTGCTTTTGTTCATTAGAAATTCCATGGCACTTTTTTCAAGAAAAGGAATATCAGTCCAAGTTTCCTAGCCAAACTCCAATGTAAATTTCATTCTGCCTACTTAAATTCTCCTGCACTTTCAGCCTGTTAATGGTTGTATCTTATGCAGCAATTGTCCTGTAGCAGCACAGAGGTGGCTGTTTTTAAGAAGTTTGCAAAGTATTTTGAAGTGGCATTCTCATCACACACACTTAGCAGTGACCTGATGGAGATTATGGTGAATTGCGAAAATAACATGCAGGTTGAGATGTTACCTTTATGATCCATAGTGATAGTGCTCATACAGATCCTAGGAGCTACTTAATAAAATTAACAATTAAGGAAATTAATCCAAAAGATTAAAAATAATGAAGTAAACAACAAAAGTTGGTTTTCTTTGACCCCTGCCTGAGGCCGGTAAATTATGAGAGGACAGGCAGGTAGCAACATGCAAGATGATCGCTCTGCAGTAGGCAGACACAAAGGCTGGGTAAGTACAGTGCCTGAGTTTCACACGGTCAGTTTCCTTCTCAGACTTTTAAATTCATTTGAATCTTTGGGGGGAGGGCGGAGTTAACATATACGCCATTTGCTTTAAAAGCAGATTCTCTTTTAACAAAGTCAGGAGCCGCTAACTTCTTTCTCAGCTAACCTGAGAGGCAGTTATCTTTATGGATTTTGCTGCCTCGGTTTTTCTTTTTCACCTTTCTTTTCGCTTGCTCCGGGGTGGCCTGACACCGAAGTGCTCTTCCGCCATGCAGCAGACCGGCCAGACCCTGCCTTGCAAATTCAGCTCCGCTCCCCTCAGCAGATTGATCACGTCTGACCAGTGGGGATGAACCACGAAAATCAAACTCCGCTACCCCCTCCAAAGCCCCTTGCGGGAGGACGAGGGGGTGGCTGCGATAAAACGCATGCGCGCCTGGCGGGTGTTGGGTGCCTATAATAACACTGGGAAAGCAAGTGCTAGACGGCCGAGCCCCAGTGGCTGCTTGACTGGCCGGCAGAGAGCGACACGCACACGGGCTCCCTCCGCCTCTGCAGCGCCGCCCGAGGAGCCAGGCCGGGGGGAGGGCGCCGCGGGTGTGCTGCGCCGGGAGGCAGCCCCGGAGCGATGTAACTGTGCTGGCGGCTCCGGCGAGGTGAAGGAGGAGCCGGGACAGGAGCCGCGCGGGCCGGGGAAGGACCGAGCCCGGCACCCCCCACTTCGGATGTGGCTCCGGATCATGCAAGGAAAGTTTGAGCGGGATGTCCGGGCCGAGGAAGCGGAGTGAGAGCCGCCGTCTCTGTAGCGTGGCTGTCCCTGCGGGGCCCGGCTGGGCTGGGGAGCCCGGGGCCGCCGCCCCCGCGGGCTGGACCGTGTGATCCGGACAGAGGCTGAACTCTGCAGTGCGGCGCCTGGGACGATCCGGCCGTCGATGCCCCTGGAGTTTCCTGCCGCTTCTCTGCCCGCGCGGCGGGATCGGATCCGCCCCGGGCTGCCGGGCCCCGCTCTGCTCAGTCGCCGCCGGCCGGGAGCGATGGCGAGGGAAGCCCCGGCTCTGTGAAGCGCTTCGCCGGACCTGCTGCCCCTGGAGCCGGGTGCGGCTGAGCTCAGGAGAGGGGCGGGCCGCCGCCTCCCAGCTGCCGGCGGTGGCTTTCCTGGGGCTGAGCGAGGCACTGCGGGGGCGCCCAGCTGGCAGGAGACCCCCGGCGTGCGTCCCTCCCCGGCTGGGCGCCGGCAGAGGAGCCGCCGGGTGCTGAGGCCCTCGTGTCTGCCGGGCGCTGCTGCCCCCGACGCCGCCGCTGAGCGGTGCCATGTGGAGCGGGCGCTGTTGGCTGCTGCTGGCGGCGCTGGGCGGGCTGCTGCCGGCGGGGGCCCGGGCCAGCGGCGAGTACTGCCACGGCTGGCTGGACGCGCAGGGCGCCTGGCGGGATGGCTTCCAGTGCCCGGAGCGCTTCGACGGCGGGGACGCTACCATCTGCTGCGGCAGCTGCGCCCTGCGCTACTGCTGCTCCAGCGCCGAGGCCAGGCTGGACCAGGGCGTGTGCGACAACGACCGGCACCAGGGGGCAGGCGAGCAGGGCCGGCCGGACAAGGACGGCTCGGATGGCGCTGCAGGTACGCAGCTCCCCCCGACAGGGGGCGATTCAGTCGGGAGGTCGTCGGCCTCCAGCGCCGCTCCGGTGGTGGGCGGAGAGATCCCCGCCGGCCACCCCTATGCGCTGGACGGCCTGGGGACCCCGCCGGCCCAGCGGAAGTTCAGCCCCACCTGGGACAGCAGGGCGCAGTCATTCAGCCCCCTTCGGAAAAGGAGGCTCTGGCAATGCCAGCCCAGTGTCCTCCTGGCTGCCATCGTGGCTCCAAGTCAGGCTCCCCCTTCCCACAGGTGGTGACCCGCCTGAACAGTGTTAAGTCTGAAGACACCAGCGGGCGAAAGAAAGGTGCCCTACATGGGCAGGGTTTGTACAAGCCATATAAGTAGAGAGAAACTTCTTGGGAGCAAAATAAACAAGGGGCCCTGTGGCACTTATAGAGACTAACAAATTTGGGTTTACATGGCAAACATTCCTACATCTCTGACCCATTTTAAACGGGGGAACTGCAACAACCCCTCATTTTCACCCCAGTAGGACTGCTAAGCCAATAACTGGACCTGCTATCTTGTTAATAGACCTGCAGAGAGTTTTGCCATTGACTTAAGCCAGGATTTGGCTGGTAATGCTGAATCCACACCTAATTATTATGGGCAATGCCCTCTACAGCATACATGTTCTGGTAGTGGGATCAGCTGAAAAATGGGACAAAATGCTGCTTTAAATGTAAATCAAACACTCCCTTTTTATATATATAACATCAGAAAGACACAAATATCCTTAGTGTGTTGTCAGGGGCTTGATAAAAGTAGGACACAAGTACAAATGTCAAATCTTGGCATGCCAAAGGAGAAACTTGTCAATTAGTCCATCATTTGCAGCTATTAAAATTGGAAACATGGACAGAGATAAGTTACTGTCATAGTGGTCTGAACGCTTTACAAATGACAAAACTTCTGATTGTCTTCAGTTCTCCTGTATTTATTTACATGTTCCAGACAACACCACTTGTCTTCAAGATGTCTCAAGTTTTGTGTCAGATCTGTATACCAACAGGATAGTACTTAATCCTTCCTTCAGTCTTGTTTGTACTTCCAATTAAAGGCCAGGGAGGAGGGCTTTGAAAGGGAACAACTGTTTCAGGAAAAGTAACTTATTACATGGGATTTCAAATGACTTCTAACTAGTCACCATAGTCTAACTGTATAAATTCTTCAAGCCTGGATACCAACTTCTAAGATTATATTTATGATTACATGTCAGGGATGAACGTGAGTCTTTCTGCTGCTGTGGGAGAAAAGCCTTAGTGGTGCTCTGGCACATTTGCTGCCACACAGAAATACGGAACACACTGGAATTAGCCTGAAGTGATGTTATAATTAGGACAGACTTGGAAAACTTGTGTGTTACAGTCTGTAGCAAGTGCAGGCACCTGCTACAGGATTTGTCCAGTGGAGAAATAAACAATTATGCTAGAAACTTTTTAAATAGTGAGGGTGGGGGGGGAAACAGCCTTTTGTTTTTAATTGTAATGCCATCTCAAATACTTGAGTCTGGGGGCTGACAGGTTTTAAATAAAAAGAATGAGTCCAACTATTTGGTTGGGCTTTCCAAAAGCGCAAGGGAGATTTGGCCCCCATTATTATAGCATCTCACTGCCTTTAAGACAACTTGTGAGGAAGTAGAGTAGCAAAGAGGCACAGAGAGGCCACGTGAACTGCCTACGATTACACAGGAAGTCAGCGGTAGAACAAGGAACTGAACATGCCCAAACTTTCTCCTTGAACAGCTCTCCAGTTTAAGCTTCTTTGAAAATCCCAACCATTAGTTTTTGCAGTTTTTTGCCTTCCTCTGTATCATGGGGCATGACTCAATTCCTGGTGAAACAAACAAGGAGTCCTGTGGCACCTAAGAGTAACAAATTTATTTATTTGTTAGCCTTTAAAAGTGCCACAGGACTCCTTTGTTTTGCTGAACTAGAGTAACAGAGCTACCCCCCCCCCCCCGCCCAGAACTTGTCAATTGCTGGTGGATTCTCTGTACCTTTTAAAGTCTTTAAATCATTATTTGAGGACTTTAATAACTTAATCATAGGTTAGAGGTTTACTGCAGGAGGAGGTGTGTGAGGTCTGTGGCCTGCATTCTGCAGGAGGGCAGACTAGATGATCATATTGGTCCCTTCTGACCTTAGAGTCTGAGTTTATAACTGCATTTTCTTTTTTGTCTTTTCTTTTTTTTTAATATAGCAAATGGAATGTTTAATTTCCAGAATCCTTTCTCCCCAGAGGACTTGAATATATTAATGCTGCGAGTCTGAAAGAAATAAGCAGTGGATCCTCATGTTCTTTTGTATAACTTTTGTAGCAACACCTAATAACAGTGTTTTTGTTTCTTTTTAGTGCCCATATATGTGCCATTTCTTATCGTTGGATCTGTTTTTGTTGCCTTTATCATCTTGGGGTCTCTAGTGGCAGCTTGTTGCTGCAGATGCCTGCGACCCAAGCAGGAGCCACAGCAGAGCCGAGCACCTGGAGGTAATCGGCTGATGGAAACTATTCCCATGATTCCAAGTGCCAGTACTTCCCGTGGTTCCTCCTCCCGTCAATCAAGTACTGCTGCCAGCTCCAGTTCCAGCGCCAATTCAGGTGCCAGAGCCCCCCCTACCCGGTCACAGACCAACTGCTGTTTGCCAGAAGGGACCATGAATAACGTCTATGTCAACATGCCTACTAATTTCTCTGTGCTGAACTGCCAGCAGGCTACCCAGATTGTGCCACACCAGGGGCAGTATCTGCACCCACAGTATGTAGGTTATGCTGTTCAACATGACTCTGTGCCCATCACCCCAGTTCCACCTTTCCTGGATGGGCTGCAAAGTGGATACAGGCAGATTCAGTCTCCCTATCCCCATGCCAATAGTGAACAGAAGATGTACCCAGCAGTGACTGTGTAACTTAAAAAAGAAAAAAAATCCCAGATTTTTAACACTAAGCCAAGCAGAGGAGAAATACTTTTGGAATGAAGCTTGTAGAACTTCATTTGTAAATAATTTTGAAAGACTCGTGCATGTTAGACTATTTATAAACCATTTCTTCACATTCAATTCAGTTGCCAAAAACTGTGTGGTGATATCTTTGAATTACCATTTCTAGATACGCTTCCATTCCAGTTCATGATTAACAGTGGCAAAGGATTATGCTGAAGGTGCACATGCATTTCAGATAACAGTGTGCGAGATAAATGCCTGAGCCATTAAATGCCCATCAGGTATGGCATGGCCAAATGTATTTGGTTACTTGATAGAGAGAGTGTTGTTATACTCTACTAGATCACTGTATTTCTCCTCTCCCCCAACTCCTTTACAACATTTCTCATTGCTTTATAGACAATCACATTGACAATGGAAAACTAAACAGTGCAATCATTCTAAATTAGAAATCTTTTACCACATCCTATGATTTCTTCCCCCCTTTAGGTTCAAGGTGGAATGATGGGTTTGTGACTGGTTATTTTCTAGGTCCATTTTTATTTATGTAGGAATTAGAAGTGTGCAAAACATTCAACTCTAATTTCCAGTGCACCTGTTATTGAATCATTCTCTGTTTGAGTTTGACTTGTATTCAGGTATCAATTGGGATTTGCACAATCTTTGTTTATCTCAATGAACATTAATAAAAACCAGATATGAGGTTCTGGCTTTGATCAAAAATCTTTGATACTGCTGTTGTCTTCTGCATTTCAAGTTTGAGCTGTGGTTACAGAGAAATGTCGTGTAGTATCTTCATACATGGTTACTATCCCACTTCCTGTGCAACATAAACCTGTGTGAATGTGCACAAACATGTCAACCCAACAGCTTGCCCATGGGTTTGTAATGTGATTCAGCCATGGGGAAAATGGGATTCATTGTAACCAAAATCTTTCTGAACACCAGGGCCTGCTGACCAGCTCTGATGCCAAAATATTGCCAAAAAACCCAAACAAACTAAAGTCCTAATAGGTTTTCAATTTGTGTAATTGCTTTATAAAATAAATATTTCTGCACAATGTAGAAAGCAGATGGCATGTTGCAGATTAGGGTATCTTTGCACTAAAACTTCTGCTTCCATCTCCTGCGTTTAAAGAAGCAACCAATACACAAGTAATAGTTTGTGTGTTAAGTGTAACATGAATTTCATTCTTTTTTACACAAACACAACATTGTCTTTAAGGCTTTTTAAAATCTTCTGCAAATCTCTGCATTTCAACCAATTTATTTTTTAGGTAGGGAATGTCACAGGATGACAGTGAGGGCATACTGAAACCATTAGATTGATTTAAACAGACTGGAACTGAAAGTTTTTCTGTCTGATACTGTATTACTATGTTGCAATGAATGTGACACTAACAATTGTGTTACATGGACCGTATGCCACGGCAGATGGTTTATGTGTAAACATGCAACACAAAAGCAAAAGGAAGAGTTGTTCTTTATCACTGAAATAAAAGTATTTTACACCAGCTCTGTTACTCTTGGCTGATCCGATAACTAGAGTACAGCATATATAACTTTTAAGAAAGAGGCTTCCTTGGAGCCGTTATATTTCTTTTGACTAGGCAAGACTGGGTCTGATTTTGAGACGTGCTGGGTTCCTCCTACAGAGCATTGAAGCCCAGATTTTTTTTAAAGAATTAGGCTCAGCTTTGCTCAGCCGTGCAAGTCTTAAGGATATTGGGCACCTAGGGGAGTTTTCAAAAACACCTAGGCACTGACCTCCTATGGGAAATAGTAATCTGAATTAAAGATCTAGGCCTAAAAGCCCTCAGCTGTTGTTGGCTGCAAGAGACATTAAAGGTTCTCAGCACCTCACAGGATCAACTCCATTATTAGAAAACAGGTTACCACAACCTGGTGTTAGCTTTTTCAACTGTGAATAAAGTTAGCTCTCTATTTCTTTCCCAGAATGCCCTGCATTCCTTGCACATGCCCTGTTAAGGATAACTGCTCTGATTTATGAAATTCAGGTGAATCTCTTTGTATATTTTTTACTGGTTTAAAAATATTAATAAGTTAAATTTAAGTATGTAGAAATTAATTTACAGCTGGTGGAGGTGGGGAAACCCGGGCTGTAACAAAAGGAAGTTTGTGAGATGTGCTGTTTTATATCTCATGTATAATAGTGTAAAATCAATGTTAATGTTGGGTTAAAATTTTTAAACATCTTAAAGGGGCGCTTGACAAAAAGTGTTTCTGACAAGTGAAGAAAAAACCCTCTGCTTCTTAATAAATATTTTATGGTGTGGATTTTATTTTTTATTACTGTCAAACTAAACAGCTTTCCGTTGTTGGCTTAGTTTTTAGAAGAATTTTAAAAAGAACCCTGCTATGGCTCGAAAATGCTCTTTATGCTCACACCTTAAAGACATCCAACCTATAACTGAATTAGTATGGCAGAATCTGGTCCCTAATGCATGCATTTTGTTACAGAGCAGTTTTAAATCTGAGAGAACTACTGACTGCAGGTAATAAATAGAACCTATAAACCAGAGGACAGTTTTTGTACTTTGAATTAATTTGAAAATAGTGCTCCCTTGCCCTCAGCCTGGGAGTAGTCCTACTAGTTTTAGCTGGTCTGCTCACATGCTTAAACTTTGGCACTTCCTTAAGTATCTTCTTGAACCGGGGGCCTGAGCTGCATGTCCTGGAAGGGTCTGGCATTTTAGCTCTCACCTCCATCCAAGTCTCTTAAGATCTTTCATGTTATAATCTACACCTGGCAATATCCTACACTGAACCAATCCTGTCTCTGTTGAATTCACTGGGCACTTTGCCATCAACTCTATCTGTAGCAGAAACAGTATGTTCCTCTCAATGGGGGAAAATGTATTAAAGTGCTATCTTCTGTTGGAGTTATGGCAGATTCTTAATACTGGTTGGCATGCCCAGTCATGATGAAGAAACAATAGCTATTGGTGATATTAATCTCTGTAATGGTAGACAATTGCTTTGAGATTATTTAAAGCTACATATTTTCATTAAAATAACACAAAGTAATCTTGTGTAAATGACGCAGGAATGTCCACAATTCTTTGATGGTCTAAAAAGTTATCTAAAGGTGGGATAAAAAATCTTTAATTTTTGGTTATTACTGGAAATGCTCTACAGAGGATTTTTTTTTTAAATTATGAGTATATTTATCAACTAAACCTTTATTTCTAATACTTCATGGTAAAATTTATGCCTTCTCCCCCCCCCTTCTAAACTGAAATGAAGCTTTTCACGCTAAGCAGTAATCCTTTGCCAGTTAAAATATTCTTTTTCTTAAATAAAAACTCTGTTGTGATAAAGTGGAACATTTCAGTACAGTGGTACTCCAGTGTCTGAGACTAAAACTATGATTTTGAATTCCTGGTGCTTGCTACTTAATTCAGTTTCCAAATGTTGGTTACACTGGCCTAGACATTATTGACATTTTTGGGAAGAAGCAGGGCAGAAGTTCTGCTGGAAGCAAAGGAGAAAAAAACAATAGGAGATTGGACCGCATCATTTATAACTGGTTCTTATTCAGAAATGGAAAAGAACAACCTAGGAAAATTGACACAACCCTGGTCGAGTGCGGTTAGTACATACCTAAAATATAAAAGCATTCAGAACTGCTCAGAGATTATAGCCACAGGAGTAAAAACATTGTGCCCAAGATGTTAAAAAAGTTAGTAGAGGAGGAAGTGGTTCATAGTTTTTTGAGACCATGCTAGCTTTCACAAATTTTTTTGTTTTTAGTCACAATTTTCTCCAGGTAAAAAAACCCTTATTTTTACTGACTCTACCCAGAACAACAAAGTAGAGACCAACCAACATTTAAATAATGTTTCTGATACAGATACATCGGATATTTTCTTGCATGTAAGAAATGATAACAGAGAAGTGAAAGAGCGAGAGCACAAATTATTACACTTTTTACTGAAGTTGGAGAGATAAGGGAGATGACTTCATTTAATAGTGCTAAGCTGGGTTTGTTTACTGATTTAGAGCATAATAGATATGGAATAAGAGTTTGTGGAATGTTTCTAGGGCAGCTCAGAAAGAAGGGAGGCTGATGCTTGGAGCTGTAGGACAAGTGATTGTTACAACTTTACGAAGAAGCATCGATCCATGTGTCCCCATCCCCACCCCGAACCCTTTGGAGTTGGGTGCCCATAAGAGGTCCTGACGAATGAGTCATCTCCCTGATATTGCTAAAAATGTGGTCATGCCCTAAACAGGGAAAGAGGGTGTGATAGCCTAGTACAAAGTGAGCTGGGATGTGTAAATTGTGATGGACCAACAAGTAGTCTGGTTGCAGCAACCCTTTTGGGCCCTGTGTCAGGATCCAACGGAGAGGGAAGGCCTGGGTTCCCCCTACCCTGCTCCTCTTCCTTCCCCAAGAGGAGAAGAACGACACACTGGAGGGACTGAGGCCTGCCAATGACCTGGCAGGGTCACCATCTCCAGAACATGCAAATTAAAGAGAACTGGGGAGCCACTGCCTTACCACGAGGTCAGCTGACTATCAGTGTGACCAATCCCCACTGAAGTCAAAGGTGAGATTCCCATTGGGTTGAATTGGGCCCATCATAATGATAAAGTGGGCCCAATGGCTTGACGTAAGGCTGAAATATCAGCCCTTAACTTCAAATGTTGCAGACTAATGTCTGCTTTTCCTCTTTTGTGTTGAGAAAGGATGAATGATTAGGCTTTAAATACAACAGCTATCCTAGGCCAAATGTAAAGTAGCCACACAGACTCATAAAAAAAATCAAGAGATGGTGAAGAACATTAGCTCATCTTGTGCCTATGCAGGATTGCTCCCTACAGTGTATTTATTCCAAAGCGTTTGGTTTGGTCAAGTTGTAAATGACTCACTACTCAGGAAATGTTCTCTGAAAAGCAGACTGCATTTTTGTTCAGTTTGATTTCATTACTCAGTTTCACCTCAGACCACCCTATATAATTTGTCTTTCTTTTATATTTACACCCTTCAGATTTATGTCCCCACTTAGTCATAGTTCCCAGAGCCACACTGACTTAATTCTTTAATTCTTTCTTTATAAATAAATTGCTATTAATTTATGTTACTTTTCTCTGTAGCATGACCTGCTTTCTGGGGGTGCAGAGATACCAGGTACTGTAAACAGTATTCTAGCTGTGGCCTCACCAGAGAAGCACAGGAAGGGACCGCCACTTGGTTGTTCCGTGATGCCTCTTTATATTCAGCCTAGAATTGTTTCGGCTTTTTGAACTGCTACATATCATTGCAGATTCATATGGTAATACTTCATGAAGGATCTTACAGTGTTTTGCAAGCATTAATGGTGATCTTGTAATACCCAATGGTAGAGTTAAATACTTTTAATACACACAAAGCTGCATGGTGAAGATGTTAGGGATTCTGCACATGCACCTGACACAAAGCCACAAAAGCAAAGAAAACAAGAGTTACGCCACCTAACAGCACATATTCTCTACTCCGCCACTCACAGGCCCATACCTGACCACACTCCAACTACTGTACATCACAGACACATACCGCAGCCTGAACTCTGTCCCCTTTTTGCCTTTCTGCACATGCTGCTTTATTAGATTGTTTGCCAAACCTAACAGTTATGGCTACTGGGTGTAGTGATTGCATTAAGAGAGCATAGTTTGGTAAAGGGTATGTAAATGAGGTGCTGGAAGGCTGCTTTCCCACACCGGGGGTTACCGGATTGGTGGAGTGAGCAAATAAAACAAAGATCTAGGTCCTATGGCTATGTCTACACTGGCAAGTTAGTTCAAATTAAGGACGCTTAATTCGAACTAACTTAAGCCATGGCTACACTAGGCTTTAGTTAGTTCGAATTAAGGGCTTCCTTAATTCGAACTAATAAAGTTGAATATGCTATTTGAACTAAGGGTTAATTCGAACTAGTTAGTTCAAATTAACCAATGTGGCTATGTTAGTTCAAACTAATTCCTTAGTTTGAACTAACTGGCCCATTGAACTCAATGCTATTCGCTAATTCGCCGAATGGCACTTGCTTAGTTCAAACTAAATTTTGCTAGTTTGAATTAAGTTAATTCGAACTAACTATAATTAGTTCAAATTAGTTAG
The DNA here is from genome assembly GCA_007922175.1 of Pelusios castaneus. NCBI lineage: Eukaryota > Metazoa > Chordata > Testudines > Pelomedusidae > Pelusios > Pelusios castaneus. Next base: position 11,012,951 of record ML685874.1, on the reverse strand, counting down.
TTTAAATTAACTAATTCAAACTAACTTTAGTAAGTGTAGACATAGCCCATAATCCTCGCAGAGCCAATGGAGCTATCCTGCCCAACTCAACCAGCAGCTGGTCCAAATTTATTTTAAGGACCCTTGGAGGTTCACCCCTTTATGGCATCTGTCAGCCATGGACTCATGGGCAAGAAAATCTTTAGTTTAAGATAAAAGGTAACAGTTTATTTAACAAAACAAACCAAAAAACCCCCCACAGACCAGATAGCCAATGGACCTAAAGTTCAGGGACCCAAACCACACTGGCTGCGTCTACACTGGTAAATTAAGTCGACTTAAGCTTACTTAAGTCGACTTAATTTACCCTGCCTCTACACTACAGTTTTCTTAAGTTGACTTAAGGAAAATTAAGTTGACTTAATTAAAATTAAGTCGACTTTATTAAACTCCTTTCTACTACATCTAAGGCTTAAGTTGACTCCCTAGAGTTGACTTAAGCCAGTGTAGCCATGGGGTAGCCCTAAGTCGACTTAGGGCTACCCCAGGACTACACCAATGCCCTCCCTGCCAGCGGGGGCAGAGGGGGAGCCTGGCATGCCCCCCCACAGGGCAGGGCAGAGCCCTGCCCACCCTTCCCCTATCCCCTACCAGGGTCCCTGTCCCCCTTTGCCCCATTGTACTCAAGTACAATGGGGCAAAGGCTGAGCCCCCTGGCATTGGGCAAGGGGTGCTCCCCCTGCCCCCGTGGACCTGCCCTAGGTCCCCCTAGCCCCACAAAGTTGACCTAGAGCATCCAGTGTGGACGCTCTAGGTCGACTTTGTAAGTTCCCCTTTAAGTCGATTTAAATTTTCAGTGTGGACACACTAAGTCGACTTAGTTAAAGTTGACTTAAATTACCCAGTGTAGACATAGCCACTGTGTCCACAGGAAAAGGTAGACATAATAGGGATCAACAATTAATGTTAATAACTGATGCCCTTTGGACATTCTCTACAGGGGTGGACAACAGAGGATGACTGGTGAACAGAGGACTGGATGCAGGAGACGATCAGGAACAGGTGATGGGAACCACAGCAGACAGCGGAGGAGATGGAAATAGATGATAGGAACAGGAACGAATGACTGGATACAGGAACACATAAGCATGTTAGGCCTCTTGATCTTCTCTTTCTCTCTCAGTCAGACATGACAGGGAAAGACATGGGCTGGTTCCTGGAAGGACAGCACCTGGTCTAGGTTGCCCAGGGTCTTATATACCGACAGCTCATCCAATAGGATCACTCTGTTGTCCACTTAGTTCACACAGCACTCAAGTTTGCACACAGCACTGTAATGCAGTCCACACACGACACATTTTGTACATGATACCAAATGTTTGCACTCAACACTATTATATACTATAGTTCCTACTCCCCACTATCGACTAAGAATATGCTATGCCCTATGTCATGTCTCATAAAAAGGTATGAAAATCTACAACAAGGGCAGCAGGGGAGGCTGAATTATGTTTGTGGTGCATGATTGGTGCATGATCTGTGGTGTAAGGCAGTTGTGGTATGGTGGGGGCCTGTGAGTGGAAGGTACGTACTGTTAGTGGTGTAATTCTTGATTGCTTTGCTTTTGGGGCTTGTGTGTGTGTGTGTGTGTGTGTGTGTGTGTGTGTGTGTGTGTGTGT
>ML685874.1:10963095-11011283 GCA_007922175.1 Pelusios castaneus | reverse complement strand
GTGTGTGTGTGTGTGTGTGTGTGTGTGTGTGTGTGTGTGTGTGTGTGCAGCAACACTATCTGCTTCACAACAAAGTTTTGTGTGTGTGTGTGTTCATTTCTTAGCCTTTTTAAAGGCTTAATTACTGGTGCTATTTTCAGTGGGGGTGGGAGCAGTGCTACAAATGATTTTATCTACCAGGAGCTACACATAAACCCTTCTTTGTTGGAATAAAATCTGACAGATAAAAATAGCTCTTCACATATCGGTTGGGCTGGCATGTACAGAAGCAGTGCTGCCCCCAGTCAGGCCTGCAAGCAGACTGCCTCAATTAGTCAGATGGCGAGCACATAAACTTATAATGTGAGTAACAGCTACAAAGCTAAGAACAGTAAAATCCAACATAAAAGAGAACCTTGCCATTGGACCAGATCCGGTCATCTGGCTAGGACGTTTTGCATAGGTTCCGAACCCTTGTGAAGAGAAAAACAAGCAAGGAGTCCTGTGGCACTTTTAAAGACTAAAATGTATTTATCGCATGAGTTTCATTGAAGTGGGATTTCTCCCACGAAAACTCATGCGATAAATAAATTGGTTAGTCTTTAAAAGTGCCACAGGACTCTTTGTTTGTTTTGCCAAACTAAACTAACATGACTACCCCTCTGTAACTTGTGAAGAGATATCAGACAACAGTGAAATGTGTGCCTGCCAAGAACAAATTTCAGCCCGAATCTAACACAAAGACTAGCTATTAAAAACGTATCCTGAGAAATCAAATATTACATAGAAAATTCAGAATACATAAAAATTAAATGTGTGATATTTCACATTGATTAGCCACTTACCTGTAAAGAAAAAGAAGAATATATGCTCTATCTTAAGCCTGTATTTTAATACAACTATGCGGTTGTTACCAGGCATCTCCATATGTTTCATGGGAAACTGAAGCTCAAAGGCTATGTTTACACTTGAAAAGTTACGTCGACTCTGTTAAGTCGACTTGTCAAGGTCAACTTAAAGTGGACCTTGTTAAGTCGACTTAACAAATCGACTTAACTTTTCAAGTGTAGACATGGCAGAAGTGGCTCCCAGCTGAGAAGGGATCCGCGGGTCCCTTCCCCAAGAAGGGAGCCATGCTCCTTTCTCACCGGGACCCCCGCAGGTCCCGGCAAGAAGGGAGCCATGGCTCCTCTCTGCCCGGGACCCTCTCGGGTCCCCACAAGAAGGAAGCCACGGCAGGTCGGGTCCCGGGGAGAAGGGAGCACAGGATCCCTTCTTGCCAGGACCCCCATTGGTCTGGGCAAGAAGAAAGCCGCCAGCGCTCCAGCCGACAGGGGATCTGAGGTGGTTCCCCTGTCAGCTGGAGTGCCAAGGCCAGCAATTGCCGGCGCTCCATCTGACCAGCGATCCAGCTGACAGAGGACCCTCCGGGGATCCCCTGTGAGCTGGAGTGCCACGGGTCCCGGGGAGAAGGGAGCCCCATGCTCCCTTTTTGCCAGGACCCGCTGGGTCCCAGGGAGAAAGGAGCCATGGGTCCCTTCTTGCCGGGACCTATGGGTCCCAGGGAGAAAGGAACTGCAGCTCCCTTCCTGCCGGGACCTGCAGTGTCCCGGGGCGCCCTAGGTCGACCCAGGGCGGCCACACTGTCTTTAGGTCAACTTAACAAATCGACTTAATTGTTACGTCAACCTAAAGACCAGTAGTTATTAAGTCGACTTAAGGAGCTGCTTAAGTCAACTTAATGAAAGGCAGGTGTGGACGCAGCTTTCTTTAAGTCGACTTAAGCCTCCTTAAGTTGACTTAATTTGCCAGTGTAGACGTAGCCAAAGAGATTAGGTATGTTGCTTAAGGGTTCTCCAAGAAGCATGTTGGAGAGTCAGGAATAAACCAGATTTCCACTTCTAAACATGTACTCTAACCATAGCACCAGAGTATTCCTCTCAAAATATCCAATTTGCTGTTCACCCTCAGGCCATGTCTAGGTTGGTATAGTTATATTGTTCAAGGATGTGAGTTTCTGTACTGCAGCTATGTTGGATCTCAGTTTTTAAGTGTAGACCAGGCTTTAGTTCTTTTTCAGAATTCCTGCTGTCCAAGTAGCTTCTCCTCCCACTGAATATTTGTTATTAAATATGACTCCCCAGATATATTCATTTATATTTTTCCAAGCAGAGTCTCAGTATATCTGGCTCAGAGTTCTCACTTCTCTGTAGGTCCCTTTGTATTATTTCTCTGTCCTCAGTGGGAATTGCAAAACTTCTCTGTTTAGTATCACTTGCCAATTGAATGAATGTGCTGTTTAACCCCTACTCTAGATCACTACAGTTCTGCGCCTAATAAAACTAGAGCTACCACCTGTCGCTCTTCTAACTGCCCACCCTAGCATGTTGCTAAAGGCTAATGATTGTTGCTTACAATTCTTCAGTCTGTTTTCAATCCATGTGACAGTGCTTCTGCCCAAGGCAAATGGAAATAATTGTGCAAGAACAATCATGTGAGGCACTGTTTCAAATGTCTGCCTACACTACAGCAGAGACTCAATGCGCACTTACAGGGGAGCCCCATTGTAAGCCAGGAAGGTTTGTGATTTGGTGAGTGTTGGATCAAGGCTAGTGGGATCATGCCATTTGGGTGATTGCCATGTTATCACCCCGATCCCAGGAATAGCAGCAGCCAGGGCTTAAATTCAGATGGAACTGCCCAGAGCAGAAGTTGGGTAAATATTTTCAACCCCACTGAAGTTTTTGTAGCATGGTGTGGGAGAGGGAGGGTTCTGGGAAGTACTCTATGGGTGCATCTACACTTAGAAATTAAGTCAATTTAAGGAGGCTTAAGTTGACTTAATTTACTCCGCATCTACATGGGGCTTTCCTTAATTTGACTTAAACTGCTCCTTAAGTCGAATTAAGGAAAAGTTAGTTCGAATTAATAACACCTCGTTTTAATTCGGACTAGTGCTTAAGTCGACTTTATTAAGTCGACTTAAGCCAGTGGAGACGTGGAGTAGTGCCTACTTGGACCTTTTTAAGTCGACTTAAAACATTAAGTCGATTTAATGAGGTCAAAAAGGGGCCACGTCTACACTTAAAAAGTTAAGTCGACTTTTGTTAAGTCGACTTAATAAGGTCCACTTTACGTCGACTTAAAGTCGACCTTATTAAGTCGACTTCATAAAGTCGACCTAACTTTTCAAGTGTAGACATAGGCTATGAGAATTTAAGCCCTGGCTGTAGCTCTGACCCACACAATTAACTGTGCTTTTCCTTCTCTGGCATTCTGGTGCTGAAAGGGAAGGCAGCTGACGCACTGAAGCTACTAACGGAACCCAGCAGCCACTGAGGCTATCAGGAGTGAGAGTGGCCATTAGAACATCAGCCTCTATTGCGCCCCTTCCTCTTCAACATTGTTCTTAAGGGAGCCACCAGCATTTGGGACCTCCAGGCCATTTAGGCCAGCTGTAGAGGTCAAGTAAAACTAACCACCGCTTCCTCCACACAGAAGGGAGAGGCATCCATAGGTCTGAGCCCTTCTAAGCTTCATGCAGAGGAGAAGGTGAGGTGGCAAGGAATGACAGGCATTTTTATAACAGATTCATAGAGTGTAAGGACAGAAGTGACCATCTGCTCATCTGTCTGACCTTCTGTATATTATAGGACACCACCACCTACACACTAAACCCAACAACCAGAATTAGGCCAAAGTATTACCATCCACAAGAGCCTATATTATTATGTGCCACAGGCTGAGAATAGGAGGGACTGAGTTGCACCAATGCCTGAGGTCCCACAATGGAAGGCAATGATTGTGTGAGAAATACTCAGTTAATCCTGCCACGTGACCTGTCTCCACATGGTGCAGAGGAAAGAGAAACCCACTTCTCCAAAGTCACTGTCAATCTGACCAGGGAAGTGGGGGGTGGGAATTCTTTTCCAACCTCCTGTGATGTTTGTGGGAGTGGGTGGGTAAGGTTCTGTGGCCTGCATTGTGCAGGAGGTCATATTAGATGATCATATTGGGCCCTTCTGATCTTGGAGTCTATGAGATATTCCCCTGGTGAAATGCTGTGTCACCTCAATCCTCCACTCCAGAGCTGTCTTTCTCTGCTCTGCTGTGAGAACCCCCGCCCCTGGGCTGTTCACATACAATCTCCAGCATTTAAGTGAGTGAGTGTTTTCAGCCAGTCCTTCTTTGGATTATGCAATAGAATGACCCCAGCCAATACCCCCAATTCCAGGTGCAACCCTAGGAACCTCCATCTTCCAATGTTCATTTATACCCACTGAACAATGTAAGCTCAGATAAATTCATCAGTTTAATAAAGAGCTTGATATGCACCAGCTTCATTACTCCAGGTGGAATCTCCAACACACGGCAAACCATGTGCACTGCTTTAGGTAAACCAAAAAAAATTATTTACTCCAGAAGGATTTTAAGCGATTACAAGTCAAAGCATAGCAAATTAGATTTGGTCACAAAAACCAAAACCAAATGACATTCTAAACTAAGCTGAACACTTTGTCAGCAACCTTGCAAACTTAGGTGACTCTCACCACAGGCTGGCTGGCTTCTCTTCCTCCAGGCTCTTCCTGTTGGTCAGCACTCCAGTTGCTGGGTAGTGTTTGTAGGTGGAGGTGGAAGAGAGAGAGAGAAAGAGTCTGACAATGTCTCCCTTTTTTTATAAAGTTCCATCTTGCCCCTCTCCCAGGGTCAGGTAACAATGTTTTTATATGGCCGCATCCATGTGCTGAGTCAGTGAGCATTACCTCATTGTCATTCCAGGCTGGTCAAGAGCAGGGAGGTGACTCACTTGTGAGTCCCACTGATCCTCAGTTGATGTCCATGCCTGTTCTTTTTTCCTGGAAAGCTGAGCTGAGTTGGTCCTATACACACCTTGATGAAGTGTGAACTGTCCCTCTGCTCCTGGAGAGTTTTGCCTAGATATGTTTCAAGCCATGAGGACACATCTTTGGGAATATTACATGGCGAAACCCCATAACTATATTGCAACAAACATATTACGATACCAATAATTATCTATATATCAAGAGCATTTCTAAGCCCGCTACTGTGATCTACTTTGCATTAGACAAAACAAACAAGGAGGCCTGTGGCACTTTTAAAGACTAACAAATTAGTGCCACAGGACTCCTTGTTTGTTTTGCTGAACTAGACTAACACGGCTACCCCTTTGGAATCTGCATTAGAAAATACACCGTTACACTCCCACATACGGCGATCAGTTAGACCCCAAGCATTGGAGTAAGAACCAGCCTGCCACACGAGCGAAAGATCAGTGCTGCCTTAAAACCCTGGCCAACCCAATACAACGTCCTGACTCCAGCTGTGGCCATCCTTGATGCCCGAGGAAGGAGAGGATAATAATAATTTTAAAAATACACCCCCCATGGCTATTCTGAATGATAGAAAAAGGCAATGACTGCCTCCAAAGCCGTATCTCTTAAGGAAATAAGTGAGGTAGCAGAGATGGCCTTTTGTATTCCTGTATGAAGTCGATCCCCTCAGCCCCAAAGCAGCAGTAACATTAAGCAACCTCAGGAGTTGCTTTAGAAGCAACTTTAAGGCATGCCAGCGCAGGGTTGGTATGACATGGGATGAAACACGAAAGGGAAGCTTACAAGAAGTGGAAGCTTGGGCAGATGATTAGGGAGGCGTATAAAGATATTGCTTGGGATTGCAGGGATAAAATAAGAAAGGACAATTGGAGTTGCAGCTAGCAAGGGCTGTGAAGGATAACAGGAAGGGGTTCTACAAGTATGTCAGTAACAAGAAGAGGATCAGGGGTGGTGCAGGTCCCTTACTGAATGGGGCAGGTATCCTCATGGTGGATGATACGGAAAAGGCTGAAGTACTCAATGCTTTTTTTACTTCAGTCTTCACAGGGAGGGCCAGCTCCCAGGCTACTACCCTGGGTAACGCAGAATGGAGATGGCCCTCAGTGATGGAAGGGCAGGTTAGGGACTACTTAAAGAAGTTGGATGTGCACAAGTCTATGGAACCGGATGAACTGCATCCAAGAGTGCTGAGGGAGTTGGCCGATGTGATTGCAGAGCCACTGGCCATTATCTTTGAAAACTCGTGGCAAATAGGGGAGGTCCTGGAGGATTGGAAAAAGGCAAATATAGTACCTATCTTCAAGAAAGGGAAGAAGGAGGATCCGGGGAACTACTGACCGGTAAGCCTCACCTCAATCCCTGGAAAAATCATGGAGCAGATCCTTAAAGAATCCATCCTGAAACACTTAGAATAGTGTAAAATAGAGTGATCAGGAACAGTCAGAATGGATTCACCAAGGACAAATCGTGCCTGACCATCCTGATTGCCTTCTATGATGAGATGATTGGATCTGTGGATGCGGGAATAGCTGGTGACGTGATATATCTCGACTTTAGCAAGGCTTTTGATACGGTTTCCCACAGCATTCTCATCAGCAAGTTAAGGACGTATGGGTTGGATGAGTGGACCGTAAGGTGGATAGAAAACTGGCTAGATCAACGGGCTCAGCAGGTAGGAGTCAATGGCTCAATGTCCAGTTGGCAACCAGGAACGAGTGGAGTGCCCCAGGGGTCGGTCCTGGGGCCGGTTCTGTTCAACATCTTCATTAATGATCTCGATGATGGGATAGACTGCGTATTTAGTAAGTTCACGGATTACATCAAGCTGGGGGGAATGGTAGACACGCTGGAGGGCAGGGACAGGATCCAGGGAGACTTAAACAAATTGCAACACTGGGCCAGAAGAAATTTCATGAGGTTCAACAAAGACAAGTGCAAAGTCCTGCACTTAGGACGGAAAAATCCCATGCTCTGCTACAGGCTGGGGACTGTTCAGCTAAGTAGCAGCACTGTACAAAAGGACCTGGGGGTTATGGTGGACGGGAAGATGAATATGAGCCAACAGTGTGCTCTTGTTGCCAAAAAGGCCAATGGCATATTGGGCTGCTTCAGCAGAAGTGTTGCCAGCAGATCGAGGGATGTGATAATTCCCCTCCATTCGACATTGGTCAGGCCGCATCTGGAATACTGTGTCCAGTTTTGGGCTCCCCACTACAGAAAGGATGTGGACAAATTAGAAAGAGTCCAGCGGAGGGCAACGAAAGTGATTAGGGGGCTGGGGTACATGACTTATGAGGAGAGACTGCAGGAACTAGGCTTATTTAGTCTACAGAATAGAAAAATGAGGGGGGATTTGATAGCAACCTTCAACTACTTGAAGGGGTGCTCCAAAGAGGAGGGAGCTAGGCTGTTCTCGATAGTAACAGAGGACAGAACAAGGAGCAATGGTTTCAAGTTACAGCTGGGGAGGTGGAGGTTGGATATTAGGAAAAGCTTTCTCACTAGGAGGGTGGTGAAGCATTGTAATGGGTTGCCTAGGGAGGTGGTGGAATCTCTGTCTTTGGAGATATTTAAGGTCCAATTAGACACAACCCTGGCTGGGGTGATTTAGTGGGAATGGTCCTGGTTTTAACTGGAGGTTGGCCTAGATGACCTCATGAGGTCCCTTCCAGCCCTAAGATTCTATCACATGTCACTCTTCCATTGGCTCACAAAAAGTATGGAGACGTGGAGTATCCCTGCTCCTAGACCAGCATCAAAATTCCTTTGATCTATGTTAAAGGAAACTGAAAACCTGAAAATCTGTTTACAGCATGGGTTTACCACAGCATGGATTAGGTCTTAATGTACATCCACTGCCTTCCCTACACCCACAAATCTTGTAATTTGATCACAAAAAAGCTATCCAGTTTGCCTGTCTCAATTTGTTCTTTGTATCCAGAAAATCTCCCACACACTGATCCTGGGCTTCTTTTCATGTTGCTTGTTAGTGGTGCTTGGGGGCATTTACTCTTCATGTCCCTCTCCTTCTCCACACTGGCTTGTCTGCAGATGTTCTCTTTGAGCACTCTTTATTTTCTTTTTAAGCTCTTGTTTTCCCATGTTAACCAGCCACTTGCTTCCATAGGGGCCTGAGCTAGACGCAGGGCAGTTCAGCTGAGGGGACCTGCTGGCATATGCATCCCGTTCATGTAGTTGCTCCATTAGCTAAACCTAAAATAAACAAATGGGGCAGAGGTATTAGTTAGTCATGTTTTAGTTAAGTTAATAATATACAATGAACCCTACAATATACAATGTATAATATACAATGAGCCCTCTCCTAAGCAGCAACTCAAGTCACCGACAAACGCTATAGCTGACTAGAGGTGGCCGTCTAAGCTGACACAGCAATGTATCCTAGTCTGGGGACAAAAGGAAGCTGCCTAGAAAAGGGTGGTCTCCTGTACAGCTTTCACAGTATTGTACAAGTGCACCCAGCCATTCAATATGTTCAAGTTGTACTTTCTGCTATCAATTTTTTCCAGATTTTATTAGCCAAAAGCTAGCAGCAAGAAGACAAATGTTTAACTGGCTGTGGCAGAAAACTTACTAGGTGTGTCCCTGGCTTGTGTCTTCTGCTACTCCTACTTTCCATTTAAGAAAAATGTCCTGGCTGTATTATCACTCAGTTGGTAAACTGCCAAGCGACAAAGTGCCTGCAGGGCCGTGCTGAAATGGCCAGAAGCAGTGGTTAATTTTATTTACTCTCAGTATTTGCCAGCTCCCTTCGGATGCCTTGATTATATTTTCCAATGTGTAGACAACATTCCTAACAGCAACTGTTTGGATGTTGCCTGCTGAAGCTTTTTGCGTGGTCCAGTGGATAAAGACGACTGTCAAAAGAAAAAGGTTTCTCCCCCTCCCCCCCCACCTTTTTTGTTCTTTAGGATGTGTAAGGAAAGCTGTTGTTTAAAAAACAAATTAGGTTTTTAGTGCCCTATTTTTCTTGGGTGCCTGGACGACTTGTAGAATTTTGACATCAGAAGGCAAAGAAATTGAAGCTTGGTTACATAAAATAGTGGGTTTATTTTATTGATGTTTAAGGATTTGTGTTTGGGTTTGTTTTTAATTCCCATTTAATCCAGATGCCCAACAGAGTAGAGGGGAAAAGGCCTCTTTATTAAAGAAGATACTTCTTCAATTAAGACCTGAAAAAACTCATTGCTTTTCCCTTGGCGCCAAAGAAATCTTCAGCAAAGTTAAGGAAGTAAAGACTTGTATCTCCAAGTAAAAAAATCAAATAGAAAAATAATTGTTAAAAAAACCCCAAACAATCATCCAACCAACCAACCTTTCAGGTACAGTTACTAAAGAAACATGTAAGAACACAACCCCAATTATTTTTCCTCTGTAGGTGACCTTCAAAACACTGCCATGGGAATAAGGAAATCTGTCTTCCACACTCGGCTGTGTGACTTTAAGCAAATCACTTCACCTCCCTGGACTTTTGTCTTCCCATCCATAAAACAGAGATGAAAATGCTTATCTGCGTCCCAAGAGATTAGGAGGCTTTATTCATTAAAGTTTGTCAAGTGCTTTGAGATCTGAGAAAAGGAACTAGGGAAGTGGCTGAAATTGTTAGACATTGAGCCAAATTCAGCTGGGCAACAGACTCCATTGACATCAGTGAAATTGTGCCTATTTATGCTAAGGTTGAAGCTGACTGGTAATTTATAGGATGTAATCGAGAATGCTGATTTATTTTGAAGTCTCTAATAAGATGTATTACCCTAAAAGTAAATATTGTCTTAAGCAGCTGCTAAGTCCTTTAGTATTTACTCTGAGAAAATGACTCTCAAGACTGTGTATCGTTCTGCACCTTCAGTTCCAGAAGATACTGGCCTGATTCTTCTCTAACTTGCACCACTGCAATTCAGGAGCAATTCTGTCAAAGTCAATGGAGTTTTAAAGGTGTAAATATAGTGTAAGCTCAGAATTAGGTGCTAAGTTTTAAAGTTAAATAGCAACCTTCCTAGGTGTACATTACATTATATATTCATTGCACAAGATTTTTGTTGGCATAGGCACAGGATATTCAGAGCAACGATGACTCAGGCGTAATGACCTGCAGTGGTGGTGCCATTTGGTATCAAGCTGTCCTTCAGCTTGTCCTATAGCAGCTGCATTCAGATATTGTCCAGTTCAGGAGGGGTAGCCGTGTTAGTCTGTGGACAGCAAAAAACGAGAGTCCTCTGGCACCTTAAAGACTAACAAATTTCTTTGGGCATAAGCTTTCGTGGGCTCCAACCCACTTCGTCAGATACAGCCACCGAATTCCTTCTTGCCAGGAACCGCGGGGGTCCTGGAGAGATGGGCGCTGCTGGCTTCCTTGTTGCCGGGACCCACAGGGGTCCTGGAGAGAAGGGAGCCCCGCAGTCCCTTCTTGCCGGAATCGCTCGGTCCCAGCTAGGAGGGAGTGCAGGGCTCCCTTCGGCCAGGACCACTCGAGTCCTGGCTAGGAGGGAGCCCCATGCTCCCTTCTCCCTGGGATCGAGAATGGAGCGGGACGAGCCCCTAGCAGTTTCCTGGGGAGGAGGGAGCAGGGGCTCCATTCCCGTATTGCCCCAAGTCGATCAAGTCGACTTAGGGCATCCACACTGCTTAAGTCGACTTAAGAAGTCGACTTAAGCATTAAAGTCGACTTTATAGTAGGTTTTATAAAGTCGACTTTAAATTTCCTTAAATTGACTTAAGCAGCAGCTTAAGTCGATTTAAGGAAACACCAGTGTGGAAGCAGAGTAAATTAAGTCGACTTAAGCAGGCTTAAGTCAACTTAATTTACTAGTGTAGACACACCCATAGAGACTGCCACTCATTAAGGTGATTTTATTATAGCTGCTGGAGAGCTCTCTCCCGCTGACAGAGCGTGGCCACACTCATTCTTCTGCAGGCAAAACCTATATCACTTGTGGGTGTGCTTTTTTTCCACACACCTGAGCGACAAAGTTTTGCCAGGCTATCTGTGTGTGTAGACAAGTGTTTAGTGTAACCCAGGCCTGAGTAACTGAGGGAGGAATGGTTAACTCACCAGCTTTGTTGGTACCTAATGAACCGTTCTCATTCAATTGACAGTGGGAGCCAACACCCACCATTCAAGATCCCTTTGTAGATCAATTCCAGCAGGGCCCCACGACTGCAGTTTTCCTGGAGCGCAGCTCCACGCGCAGTCTGTGTTAGATGTTAGAAAAGACTCTTTAAGCAGATAAACGTAATTAATTCACAGCAGGCTACTTTGGAACTTGGAGGAAATAGCTGCTGGACATCAGGAGTGATCTGACTCTACATCATAAAATGGTAACCTCAGTCAACTGGATTGAAACCCAGCAGCATTCAGAAAAACAAACCCAACCGAAGCCCACAGAGCAGGCAGCTTCATGGAGCTGATCACTGAAATACTGAACAACATTTCCAAGTCCCAAAGGGGGAGCCGTATTAATCTAATTCAGCAAAACAACCAAGGAGTCCTGTGGCACTTTTAAAGACTCACATGTTTATTTATCGCCAAGGGTGTCGCAGCCTCAAGAAAAGATCGCAGGCTGGCAGCCGTGCCCCAGTTCCCCAACCAGAGTCCAGGGCCAGATCCTGCTGCCACCAGCTGCCTGCCAGTGGTTGGGCCCCAGGTCCTCAGCTGGGGTCCTGGGGCTGGATCCTGCTGCCTCCTGTTGGCAGCCGGGCCCTGAGTCCTTGGCCAGGGTCCTGGGGCTGGATCCTGCTGCTGCTGGGTAGCAGCCCAGCACCAGGTTCCCAGCCAGGGGCTGGATAAGGCTCTTGCTGCCACCAGCTGGTGGACAGGCCCCAGGTCCTCCACCGGGATCCTGGGGCTGGAACCTGCCAGGAACACCCATGTTTATCGCATGAGCTTCCATGGGAGAAAATCCCACTTCATCAGGTGTTTGAAACAGGCTTAAACAGAGATTTGAACTGTCTTTGTCATTACAGTAAGAGACTTTCCCCTATCTCTACCTCCTCACCTTCTAATACATTGTTTAACACCAGGAATGTCAAACATACGGTCCATGGGCCAAATGCAGCCTGCGACCCTCTTCCATCCGGCCCACAACTGCAGTCGGCGGGGGTGGGGCCACACTCTGTCTAACAGAGAGAGGTATTTGTGGCACTGTGCGCTCAGGTACAGACTGAGTCAGTGAGAACGTGACCATGGAATAGCAGATAGAATGAGGGTTGCTTTATTATGAGGTACAGCACTTAGCATCCCTTCTGCAGCTGGGGACTCCAGTATGGCCGTGGACGGGCTCCTGGGCGTTGCTTCCGAGGCACCGGCTGCAGCTTCACAGTCCGTCAGGAAAGTCCAACATGCTGTGGAACGCCCCTTGGCTATAAGCCATCTGAGTACAAGAGGAGCCTAGCCTTTAACTACGGGGAGTCCAGCCTGCTCTAAAACCCCCTGGCTAACTAATAACTACACACCTCACACGTCCATGGGAGTCATATGCGGCAGCAATCATAAGAGTATAAATTGATCACGACAATAAACACGTGGCTGTGCACATGGACGGGGCACACAGCGGCCGGTGGAGGCGCCACTCTCTATGCCGTATAGTGGTCTTCCGCAGTTTCCCTCACAGTATGGTGGAGCACCGTTTCTCATATACAGTACTCCGCAATGCCATGAGAATGCCGTAGTACTTCAATTTATAATATAGATGGCCCACTTGAAGTACAGTGAAGTCCAATTTTGCCCACCACAGCAAATGCGTTTGACACCCCGTTCCACACTGCTTGAATCTAAACAACTCCTTTGATTTGCCGAAATAGTCTGACCTGATCCCATGATTCACACTTCTCTGCATTTATTTTCCGCTCATTCTTTAAGTTTCCCCATCTTCAAAGCATCTGACAAAGTGGAGTTTTCTCCCATGAAAGCTCATGCAATAAATAAATTGGTTAGTGTTTAAAAGTGCCACAGGACTCCTTGTTTGTTTTGCTGAACTAGACTAACATGGCTACCCCTCTGGAAATTTGTCGATTCCATTGATACCGGAAGCTTCTACACTATAGTTCTGGAATGACATAGATGAGATGCCATAGTGTAGCCATATCCTTAGGCCTCTATGTCATTTTAGTGCGCTTGGAAACTTTGCCTTACATTTTTTCATTACATTCAGCTGTAGTTCCTTTATTTTCTTCAACTGTGTAGCATTATGGAACCCACCTCTTCTTGGAAACCTTGTTGGTTTGTATTCAATATTCCCACTGACTTTTAGTGCAAAACAGGAATGAGAAAGAAGGAAGGGAGAAGACTGTAAAAGTCTCTGAGAAGACAAGGATATAGGATGGCAAGATACACTAGAAATATATATCAGTGAAAGGGTACGTCTACACTGGAGGCTCTAAGTCAGCTTAACAAGGTTGACTTTAAGTCGACCATGTTAAGTTGACTTAGAGAGTCCACACGAACACTCCAGGCAAATGCCAGCATCCACATTGGCAGGTGCTAGGTTGACGGAGGAGTGGTGCATTGTGGGTAGCTGTCCCACATTGCACCGGGGGCCTGGAGGCCAAGTAGGTCGACTTAAGGGCACTCCCCATCCACACTGGCCTAAGTCGGCTTAATAAGGTCGACTTAAGCGTTAGTCAACCTTCAGAGGTGGTGTTATTAAGTCGACTTAAGGAAGTGCTTAAGTCAACTTAATAAATGCCGAATGTGGACGCAGCGGTCTCTAGGTCGACTTAACCGTCCTTAAGTCAACCGAAGGCTCCAGTGCGGATGGACCCAAAGAATTTTTTATTTCTGAAATCGTCTGCCTTACCATGCCTAAACTGCACATTTCTAACTGATACGTTTTTCATATGCCTGTTTGAGGTTGAGCATAAAGCTGAGGGTGTCGTTTTTTTAATTCCATTTTGGTCTGGTATGAGGCATTTCAAAACACCAGCACAGACTTACCAGCTGCTCCAGCAAATATTTGGCTCCAGGATGTGACTATTCAATACTGAGGCTATGTACACACTAGAGATTTGTCCCACAATAAAGTTGTTGTGGGACAAGGAAAGTGTTATAACACTTGTCCTCCATCCACACAGCACTCCTTGTAACGAAAAGGAGCGGTCACATGCTTCTTTGAATGTTAGTTACAAAGAGCGGTGCATGGTAGCAGGCAGGCAGGGCAGGCAGATGGGGTTCCGGCTCCTCAGCAGCAGCAGAGCTCCAGCTGCCGGGGTTGCCTGGTCCCTGGTGGCAGCGGGGCTTCAGCTCAGCCACTGGAGTTCGCAGGTCCCCAGTGGCAGCAGAGCTTCAGCCACCAGGGACCCGGGAACCCCGGGGGCTGGAGCCCCGTCATGGCTGAGAGCCTCAGAAGCTGAAACCTCGGCGCCTGGAGCCCTGCTGCTGCCGGAGAGCCGGGAACCCCAGTGACTGGAACCCCACTGCCACCGGGGGGTAGCCCCAGTGGGGGGACAGGCTCCCCCACTCGGGCTTCTCATCAGGGCAGCAGCCCCCCATGCAACAGAGCCGTGAAATTGACATATTCCATTACTTGTCACTTTCCCATCTCTGCGGCTATGTCTACACTTGTTAATTTAAGTTGACTTTGTTAAGTCGACTTTGGGGGGACCCTACAAAGTCGACCTAGAGCAGCCACACTGGATGCCTAGGTCGACTTCTAGGGGCTAGGTGGACCTGGGACTGATCCACGGTGGTGGGGGGGGCACCCCTTGCCAAATGCCAGGGGGCTCAGCCTTTGCCCCAGTGTACCTGGGCATGCCAGGCTCTCCCTGTGCCAGCCACCCTGGCAGGGAGGGCAGTGGGGGAGTCCTGGAGAGCCCTAAGTTGACTTAGAGTTGACTTAGGGCTACTCCAGGTCTACAATGGCTTAAGTCGACTTTCTAAAGTCGACTTACGCCAAAAGTCAACTTAAAACTAGGTTTTATAAAGTTGACTTAATTTTTTCCTTAAGTCGACTTAAGCAGCTGCTTAAGTCGACTTAAGGAAAGTGTAGTGTAGACACTGAGTAAATTAAGTCGATTA
This sequence comes from Pelusios castaneus, assembly GCA_007922175.1. NCBI lineage: Eukaryota > Metazoa > Chordata > Testudines > Pelomedusidae > Pelusios > Pelusios castaneus. Next base: position 10,996,421 of record ML685874.1, on the reverse strand, counting down.
AATTTACAAGTGTAGACGCACCCTGTGAGAGCAGGGAAATTGACAACTATGACAGCTCTGGTGTCCCAGAGTGGCCTTGACTGGCACTCTGGGACATTTCCGGAGGCCAGTTAACACGGAATAAAAGTTACTCACCGTACACACAGCCTCTTTTGCGGAAAAGGATGTCCGCAAAAGGGCTTATTCCTCTTGTTTGGGTGGTCTTATTATTGCGTGATGACAGGGCTATTGTAATGAACTAAGGAGCTTTCTAGTGTGTACGGTGCTGTTCTTATTGGCAGTCAGGTGACTTATTCTGCACTAAAACCCTAGTGTGTATAAGGCCTGAAAGACTTGTAAGTGGAGCAATTTGAGGAATGATGGCTTTGGAAGTGAGCAATAGAGAGACTCAACTGGTAAATGTTGAAAATCAATGTAAATCTCCACTTGTTACCCTTTCAGCTTAATTTTGTTTTTATTTTGTTTGTCAAAAGTGGCACCTCTCTGTGAGACATGAGAATGAAAAGAACAGGGTTCACTAGGACTCACGCGCTCACAGCAATCTTGTTCAACTTTTCTAGCAATAGCATTATATGTATTCATATGTTATTATTTATATATGTATTTATCTAGTATTTATTAATAATGGCTGAGCTGGCACTCAGGTGCATGCAGCCACTTCACAGACAGCAAGAGAGAGGGTAAGATCCCTGCTTGAAAGGTTTACAATCTAAACAGAATCCATGCAAATGGGGGGTTGCAGGAGGAGTTGGAAATCATGTATTAAAAAGCAGTATGAAGGAATCAGAGCCAAGTACATGACTTTAGTGCTGTGCCTTCTGTCAAGGGTTTTCCCAAAAGATTGTTTCACTGAGAGGGAAAGTGGGAAGAGTATTTGGCCTCGTGAATAAAAGTATCTTAAAGCAATGTGTCCCACACTGGGGTCGTGGGCCTGATGTGGAGGAGGGGCCCCAAAGAGGGGGCGCTGGAGAGCACGCCATTTCCTTTCCCACTGCACGAGGCACAGCTCCCCTCACCAGGAGTTATAATCTGGCACATGAGGGTCCAATGCCACTCAGGTTTGGCCTGGCCAATCCTCCATAAAGAGTCGCCCCCTCTGCACAGGGTTAAGGTTAGGGTTGCAGTGCGAGGGTAGAGGAGTAGAGGATGCCACTGTGGATGGTTGGTGCCCCTCAGTGGGGTGAGGAGGAAGAGGCACCATCAGAGGAAGGATGCCGGTCTATGAGCTGGCACCCCTCCCCCACACCCTCCTGAATTTGAATGTGAGGTGGGTGGCGAAGAAGACAAGATGAAATGCAATTGGTGGGTCACTTGAAACAGTGATTCCCAAAGATTTTACTAAACTGCTTTAAAAGGTGACCTGTTATTACAGAAAAGTTGGTGGACGTGATTGGTCTTGCTACCTTTTTCGCTTCTTTATAAAAAACTCCAGAGAGATGGTTTGTGGGATTCTTTTTTAAATCTGCAGAGGCTTTTGTTTGGTTGTTTTTATTAATTAACACGGGACATTTTTAACCAATCCTGGGAAAATCTATTGTGACCAGAACCCCCAGTCAAATCAGGGCATTCCATGCAACTAAACGCTGACCAATGCAGAGGGACGGAGGCTTTTAGTCAGGCTCTTTAAAAAGCTTTTGTTCTGTTTTTGTTAACATCTTTTTTCACTCTGCTGTTACATTGTAGTTGGGAGGCAGCATTTCTTGTTAAAAATCAAACATTGTCACCCTTCTAGGCACATTTGAGAGCTCATAATATGTGCTCATGGAGACCACCCCAATGAGTTCTTCATTAAAACATGGGACAGTCTAATCCCCACTGCAAAGTTAGCTTAACTGTTGCCTCTAACTTAAATCTGTCTACACAGACAATCCGTAACTGAAGTTTGCTGATGCTTTTAACTCAAGCTGGCTGGCCCACTGTGAGGGTGGGAAGCGGAGAGAAGAGTGGTTTACAAGAGAAGCTTGTTAGCACAACTCATCCACTGCTAATACAACCATTCTGCTGTGTGGATGCAGGCTAGTGCTTTTAAAGTGCTGAAAGTCCTCCACTACCTTCCCACAGTTCCCTCTTTGTGTCCAGAAAGGATAGACAAGTTCCCCCAGAATTCACTGGGGAAAAAAAACATGGTGTGGCTCAGCATGAACAGTGGCCCCGGAGGGGGGGGGCTGCGTCGGAGGCCCCCACACTGAACACCAGCCGGGCCAGAGCGGGACCAGGGTGGGAGCTCTCTCTGGCCCCAGGGTCCGTGCCCTCCCACAATGGGGGGACCCTGTGGTGGTTAATCCGGCTCTGCAAGTGAACACTGTGCACTGGACTCAGCTACTAGCATGTTATTTTGTAGCATGAGCTCTCACACGGCCTTGGCCAACTTGTGTGAAGACAATTTGAGTTGATGGTGCACTGAAGGCATGCCCATGGAAGACCAGCCTCGATAGTGCTGAGCAATAAAAAACAACAAACAATTGCTGGAAAGACCTGCTGGAAAGACCTGCAGAAGAAAGGTCTTCTGACCACATCAGCAAAAAGCAAGAAAGGGCACAAGCCCAATGTTTAAAAATCCTTTGCAGTTCCACTGGTGAGAAGGGACTGAAGAAGGCATAGGCTTTCATCTTCCCCTGCCTGGGGTGTGGTTGTCATTCTGGCTTCTCCATGTAGGTTTGCATTTACCAACAGGCCAATACACTTCCTCAGGGTCACAGACACAGCTGTCCTTTAGCAGCAGTCAGTGAAATCACATGTACCCTACGGTATGTGGGAAAAACATCAGGGCTCCATTTAGTTTTGCAAAAGACAGGTTTGCCCTCTGGTTACATTCAGAGGCAATTTGAATAACAGGTGCAAGCAGGAAAAGAAGCCAGTGCCATTCTTATTTGAATTAGATAAAGCTGACTTTGGGGCCTGATCCCCCTCACACTGGTTATGTCTACACTTGAAAAGTTAGGTCGACTTTATGAAGTCGACTTAATCGGGTTGACTTTAAGTCGACGTAAAGTGGACCTTATTAAGTCGACTTAACAAAAGTTGACCTAACTTTTCAAGTGTAGACGTGGCCTCTTTTTGGCCTTATTAAGTCGACTTAACGTTTTAAGTCGACTTTAAAAGGTCCACCTACGCACTACTCTGCATCTCCACTGGCTTACGTCGGCTTAATAAAGTCGACTTAAGCGCTAGTTCGAATTAAAACGAGGTGTTATTAATTCGAACTAACTTTTCCTTAATTTGCCTTAAGGAGCAGCTTAAGTCGAATTAAGGAAAGCCCAGTGTAGACGCGGAGTAAATTAAATCGATGTAAGCCTCCTTAAGTCGACTTAATTTCTAAGTGTAGACGCACCCACTGAAACAAGCAGTTTTGTCATTGATGTCATTGGAAGGAGGCGCAGCCCTTAAAAATCACCCAGTAAGTAATTAATGAGAGCGAACACAGCAGATTTGCAGGCTAAAATGTGACTGCATTTAATACGGAACTTCTGTGCTGTAACACTCAGAGCAGTGAGGAAACAAAAAATAAAAATATCCCCACGTAATTAATGTACTGTGATAAACGGTGTATGGAAATCTTTTTATGCACATGCCAATCAACAATATTGTTCAAAGCTACACATTTGTGAAGTTTTCCAAACCTTCTAAACACACAAGTAAATGACCTTCATTTATATTCACTCTGGGAGGGAAACAATCTCTACTGTAATGCACTGCTCTATTTAAACTACCAGAGGACATTAATAGAATGTGAAAATGTTATCACTTCTAGGAGGAAAAAACCCACACATCAGCATAGCTCCTGTTTCTCTGCTGGGAGCCAATTAAACATTCCCTCACAGCGTTGCTCCTCTGCATATCCAGATTAAAACCTGCCCATCTGAAACAATGTTTAGCAATTGGAGCACAGATATGACAGATGAGGGCACATGCCTTTGCTTGCTGATGAAAAAGATGCTGTTAAGTATCCTGTCACTCAAATGGCTGAATATTTGACCTCCAGGAACACTACATGTAGGTTGTAGTGCAACAGGATATTATTTCAAACAGAATGGAATATCCCCCCTTCTTGCACTCTCACTCTCTCTCTCTCTTTCACACACACATTGCCTCTGTACAAGTGTCAGGGGACCTAATAGACTGGAAAAGCTGTTCAGAGTTGTCCTCATCACTTTTAAAACAGGACTCCAGAGTCCAGCTCACCTAAATCAATTAGTCAAATACCTGCTGATGGTGAAAGCGGGAACCATTCACACACATTTCCTGAAGAAAGATATAAAGCAGTGGGGAAAACAGAAGTTCGCAAAACAGCTGTTGAATTCTGTATCTTCTAAACATCCCTGCAGATGTTTTGGAATTGCTTCCTTCATACAGAAATGATGTCTGGAACAGCTCCTCACCCAGTGAAATCACCCAGTCAGGTAATCAGACATTAAAACAATTAACACTCCAGTGTTAATATTGGCTTTTTTTCCTTTATGGTCATCACTTTATAGTTGCAAGTTTGCTGCTGATGCCTTCGGGCAAGTAGACTGACATACTGCTTAAGTACACCACTATCATTGGTCACTGGGTTTTCACAGGAGTCTCCACAGTCAGACACTGACATATGTCATTTTTCTGTCTTTTATTTCCAGTTTTCTTCCATAAAATCCCCACTGGCCTGACATTATTGTCTAGTCAGCGTACTTGTTCCCTCCTGCCTCCCAGAGACAGACCTGTAACATAGCTATAGCTTCCAGGCTCTGCTTAGGTGATCTGGAAGTGTCTCTCCTGCGTGTAGGGATGGCTTGTGGGTGACTGGTGCTCCAGTGTGTCCATTTGACTGAGTCCAGAATGGGACAGCACATGTATGTGGGGCAACTCTTGTCGTCCTTAGTGCTACTATAAACTGAGCTGCTTCATTGAACTTTTCCCAGAAAACAGTGAGAAAGCTTCTTGTTCGGCCTTCTGGCAGGTGGGGTGAAGGTAAAGGATTGTGGGTAAGTTTTGGCAGCCGCAATTGGCCTGTATCCACCATGCCTAAACCCACCACGTAAGAGGGCAAGTTAACGCTGCAGTGAAGACCTAACTCTGTTGGCTTTGCTATGCCATAGCTCAGGAGTTGCCAACCTTTTGGGGGCCACCGTGGAAACACAGACCAAGAAATTGTTCTGTGTCCTATCCTGTCCCAGAGAACTGTGAGTTTTGGATCATAGGTAGAAACGCGCGGAGGGTTGTTGGGGGGTAGGGGTGGCTGGTTAAGGCTATTGCTGCAGTAAGAGGGTGCTGGCAGGGCTCTGGTTCGGCACTCCTCTTCCTTTTCCCAGCCCATCTACGCAGTGCTCATCTCTGGAGCAGCATTTGTTCATGAGGCAATGAAGTCAGCTCTACAGCACATCCCCATCCCAGAGCTAGCACTGTGTACTTGTGCAAATGAGCAGAAGGGAGTGAGTGGTGTCCTCGTGAATGTTGAAGGCTTGACTCACTTCTCCCCTTGCTCCCAACCGCAATAGTCTGCCCATTTTTTCAGACCCTGAGGCTGGAACCTGTTAGCTGCAGAGCATGGGCAGTGGGTAAAGCTTCCCCTGCGGGTGTCTATCTCCCTGTCCTCCTTGCCGTCCATGGCCTCGCCCACACTCCAGCCCTGCTTCACCCCAGAGGGAGATGGCAAGTGGCAGGAGTCTGCTGGGGGATGGGCTTTTCCTAAACCAAACTGCAACCCCAAGTTGGTAGCACGTAAAATTAAAAAGGTCAGAGAACAGTTTTTAAACTAAGGGGTGAGGGAAAGCTGACGGATGCTGAGGAGTATGGGTTTCAGGTACAGGTATGCCTTACAGAAGGAGCTATTAATGGAGAGTCTCTCTGTATCAGGGGCTATGTCTACACTTGTTCAAAGAAGTCGACTTTGTTAAGTCGACTTAGCATGTCTACACTGTAAATTTAGGTTGACTTAAAGTCGACCTTGCCAAATCAACTTAGAGCATCCACACTGGATGCCTACGTCAACCTGTAGGGGCTAGGTGGACCTGGGAGTGGTGCATGGTGGAAAGGGGGACATCTCTCGGATGTCCCCCTTCCCCAGGCACCCCTCCAAAAGTGCCAGGGAGCTCAGCATCTTCCCCATTGTACCAGGGTACATGGGGCCTGAGCAAGACAGGGACAGTGGCAGGGTATAGGAGCGGGGTGGGCAGGGCTGTGTCCTGCCCTGTGGGGGGGGGGGCACACCAGACTCTGGCTGTGCCAGGAAGGTCAGTGGGGGAGCCCTGGGGACCCTTTAAGTCGACTTAGGGCTACTCTGTGGCTACACTGGCTTAAGTCGATGTAAGTCAAAGTAAAAGCAGGTCTTAATAACTCGACTTACTTTTTCCTTAAGATACACAGCTGAATACAATTCATTGGGGAAGAGTCAAGGTGGTTTTTGTAACAAGAATTCGTGCCTCACCAGTCTACAAGGGTGAACCTGTGGGTATAGTATACTTAGAGTTTTTAAAAGCCTTTCGACAAGATACCTCACCACAGGCTATTATGTAAAGTATGTGGTCATGGGACAAGAGGAAAGGTCTTCTCATCTATCAGTAGCTGGTTAAAAAATGATCACTTTTTCAGAATGGGGAGAGTTAAATAGTAGTGCTCATGCTGAGAAATGAGCGGGAAAAAGGAGTAAACAGCAAGGAGACAAAATTTGCAGATGATACAAAACTCCTCAAGATAGTTAAGTCCAAAGCAGACTGCAAAGGCTTACAACGGGATCTCACAAAACTGGGTAATTGGGCAACAAAAATGGCAAACGAAATTCAGTGGTGATAAATGCAAAGTACTGCACATTGGAAAACATAATCCCAACTATACATATGAACTGATGGCATCTAAATTAGCTGTTACCACTGAAGAAAGAGATCTTGGCATCATTGTGGATATGTCTTTGAAAACATCTACTCACTGTACAGCAGCCGTCAAAAAAAATTAACAGAATCTTGGGAATCATTCGGAAAGGGATAGCAAACAAGACAGAAAAAAATATGTTGCCTCTTTTATCAGAGGTGGCCTTAGGCTATCTTGGGAATCATTTGGAAAGGGATAGCCTTAGGCTATCTGGGGCCCTAGGTGAAGGCCCATTGTAAGGCCCCTCCTATAGATTCCCCACTGCTGGCAAAGATCTCAGCAAAGATATATTGGAAATGGAACAGCTACAGAAAAGGCAACTAAAATAATGGGGGGAGGGGAGGTAATGGAAAAGCTTCCAAATCAGGAGACCGTAATAAGACTGGAGCTTGGCAAAGAGACGACTAAGGTCATGTACACACGATCACTTTATCGCACATTAACGGTCATTACCGCGCAATAATAGCAACAGCGTACACACGTGCAATAGGGCTCTTGTGCATCAACAGCCCACTTGTAGCGCAATACAAAAACCACCTCGACTCGTGTGTACACTTACCGCGCAATGATTGGCCTCCGGAACTGTCCCAGCATTCCAAAGTCGTCCTCTCTGGTCTTCCCCCCCACCCGCTCTGTGACCGTGACGAAACAGTCCCCGCTCTGTTTCGATTCCTGGCATTTTCGAATTTCTCCTCTGTTTCACTTCCACTTCTCTTCCTTGTGGAGTGGAGTGCAGCTCCAATCTTACCTAGCAATGGCGGCCCATCGTGGAAGACGCGCACCCATTTGGAGCATGGCAGAGGTGCTGGACCTGATCAGCATCTGAGGAGAGTCTGCTGTGCAGGCTCAGCTATGCGGCAGCAGGCGAAATTTCGATACATATGGCATAATTTCTCGGGCCATGTCCGAGAGAGGTCATGAGAGAGACACTGTGCAGTGCAGATCAAAGGTGAAGGAGCTAAGAATAACCTATCACCGAGCGAAGGAGGGAAACCGCCGTTCAGGATCAGCGCCTGCTACATGCAGGTACTACAAGGAGATCGAAGCCATCCTCAGTGGGGACCCCACAACCACTGCAAAGAGTCCTGTGGACACATTGGCCCCCCCCCCCATCCACTGAATGCCAGAGCCGAGCAGGATGAGGACGTGATCGATGATGAGGAGGAGATGGGGGATGACCTGGAGGAGAGCGCAACAGCGTGTAGCTAGGAGCTCTTCTGCACCCCCGCTGAGACGTCCACCCAAGACATGAATTGCAGCGTGTCCTCTGAGGCGGCAGAGGGGGGTTCAGGTAAGTTTCTCTTCTGTGCAGCTATGGCTTCTGCTAAAAAATCAGTGTCCGGGGCGGGGGTGCTTGCTGTCTCAGTCCCCGCTGTGCACGCTCTTTACTCTGCATTCATTAGAAGTGCATCAACACAAGCAGTGATTGTCAAAAAATCATCTGTATTTAGGTCACTAAAGGTTTCCTCGATGTACCGCCAGAGCCTCCTACTCAGGTTAGATGGGATAGCGTATGTGTCTACGCTCCCGTATAAGGATACTTGGCCTCGCCAGCTGCAAAGCACAGCACTGGGAACCATGGCAGCAGCATACGGTCCCGGCTGGCATCCGGTGGCATGTAGGATATGTATTCTAACTGGCAGGGGCACTCTTAGGAGAGAGCTATTGGGTTCCATCAGTGTGCCCTGTGCAGAATGTTAGCCCCCAGTAAGCTTTCTATTAGGACGTACCTTGTCCGCTTCAGCATAGCATAGGATGTTGACTGCCTTGTACCTTCCAGTGGAATCTGCTACTGGAAGGTTACATTGGTTATCTAGGCTATGTGTTAACAATAGCTTTATTATTCTTTTTTAAATTAGATTCGACCTTCACAAGGCCGGTGTCTACCCCAGCTGACCGCATGAGAAACATTCGGTGGCGTGCTTGAAGAAACAGGGAGGCTATGTTTCAGGAGCTGATGAAAACAACAGAGGCATCCGCGAGGAAGAATCGAGCCTTGAGAGAGGAATCCCAACAGAGGAGGCAGAAACACAGGGACGAACTGATAAGCGTCATGAAAGAGCAAACAGAACTGCTCAAGAGCATGATTGCTCTGCAGACCCAGGCGATTAATGTACAGGCTCCACTCCAGACAGTTCAGCCGTGTCTGCCTCCCACACCCCGTAGTCCTTCAAAGCATTTATTTGAAGGCCACCTGTCCCCCTGGTATACTGCAACATCCAGTCCCTCACAGAGCTACTTTTTAGAGACCTGCAGCTACATCCACCTGTAACGCCTCCAAACCCCCCAACTACCTCCCCTTTTTATCTTTTAATAAAAACAGTAACAGAAAATTTGAAGAGTGGCTTTATTTGAACACAGTGAAAATCTCATAAGGTGCACTTGATGCGTCCTTGAAGTTAACTAGGGGAGGGCATCATTGAAATGCTTCCTGAGTGCCTCCCTTATATGAGCAGCTCCTCGTTGGGCCCCCCTAATACTCCTAGTGGCTGGCTGTTCGTATGCTTCCTCGAGGCGCTGTGCCTCCAAAGCCCACCCCGGGGAAAACTTTTCTCCCCTATTTTCACAAATGTTATGAAGGACACAGCACGCCGCAATTACAGCAGGGATGTTGTCCTCGTCCAAATCCAGACTCCCATACAATCAGCGCCAGCGCCCTTTTAAGCGGCCAAAGGCACACTCCACAGTCATTCTGCAGCGGCTCAATCGGTAATTGAACCGCTCCTTGCTGCGATCTAGGTTCCCGGTGTACGGCTTCATGAGCCATGGCATCAGTGGGTATGCTGGGTCTCCAAGGATGACTATGGGCATCTCCACATCCCACACAGTAATTTTTTGATCTGGGAAGAAGGTATCCCCTTGCAGCTTCTGGTACAGTCCAGTGTTTCTGAAAATGCGGGCATCATGCACCTTTCCCGACCACCCAGCATTGATGTCCATAAAACGCCCCTTGTGATCCACGAGTGCTTGCAGCACCATGGAGAAGTAGCCCTTCCTGTTTATATACTTGGTTACGAGATGGTCTGGAGCCAAAATCGGGATATGTGTGCCATCTATGGCTCCCCCGCAGTTAGGGAATCCCATGGCAGCAAAGCCGTCCACAATCTCACGAACATTGCCCAACGTCACCGTCCTCCGTAGCAGAACGTGATTGATGGCTTGGCACACTTGTGAGAGGGCTAATCCGATGGTGGACCTCCCGACTCCAAACTGGTTTGCAACCGACTGGTAGCAGTCAGGAGTCGCCATCTTCCAGACCGCAATCGCAACACGCTTCTCCATGCTTAGGGCTGACCTCATGTTGGTGTCTTTACGTCACAGGGCAGGGGCCAACTCTGAACACAGTTCCAGAAAGGTTGCTTTCCACATTCGAAAGTTCTGTACCCACTGCTCGTCATCCCACAGTTGCATAACAATGCGATCCCACCACTCTGTGCTCGTCTCTCGCGACCAGAAACGGTGTTGCACTGTGTGCAGATGTTCGGTGAAGGAGCCGAGCAATGCGGTGCAGTTGCTCTGCAGGGCATCGATTAGCCCCTGCTCCTCGGCGTTCTCGTCTGATTCGGAGCTCATTGCTTACTGAGCAACCAGCCGAGATGTATTTAGAATGCTGAAGGCGACAATGGAGATTAGAGCAGGATCCATGCTGTCGCAGTTGTGATTGCTCGCAAGTAGTGCTTCACTGCACTGTTGAAAATAGGCGCGAGTTGCTATTGGCAATGAGGAAGACGCAAGAGGAACACAGTGCACCACGGGAAACTGAGAGTTTACCCATGGCGCTTTGCATTCCTTGCCTTCATCCCAGGATTCCAAGCGCCGATTGAGGGAAAATTGAACTGTGGGATAGGTGCCCAGAATTCATTGCGCTACACGACGATATTGCAAAGAATTCTGTTGCGTTGCAAGGAGCGACGTGTGTACGCGCTCTCCCGCAATAAAGGTCACGTGTCTTTTATAGTGCGATTGCCATGTTGCGCTTTAATCTGATCATGTGTACATAGCCTAAGAGGGGTACTATGATAGAGATCTATACAATCATGACTGGTGTGGAGAAAGGAAATAAGGCTATGTCTACACTTGTTAAATTAAGTCGACTTTGTTAAGTTGACTTTAAGTTGAGCTTGTTAAGTCGACTTAGCGCGTCTGCTATTTGGGTCAACTTAAGATCGACCTTGTTAAGGCAACGTAGAGCGTCTGCACCAGGGACAAGGGAAGCCACGGCACCCTGCTTGCCCAGCTCTCCAGCAAGAAGGGAGCCATGGCTCCTGGGGAGAAGGGAGCTGGGGGGCGCCGTGGCTCCCTTCTTGCTGGGAGCTGCGGCTCCTTTCTTGCTGGGGAGCTGAGCAAGAAGGGAGCCACGGCTCCTGGAAAGAAGGGAGCCACAGCTTCCCCCGGGGACAAAGGAACTGTGGCTCCCTGTGGCTTCTCCCCAGGAGCTGAGGCTCCCTTTTTGGCAGAGAGCTGCGGCTCCCTTCTCGCCAGGGAAGCTGGGTGTGGCTCCCTTGTCTTCAGGGGAAGCCACTTGTTCCCAGGGGAAGTTGTGGCTCTCTTGTCCCCCAGAGGAGCTGCCTCTCACTTCTGCGGGGGAGAAGCGGCTCCCTGGGAAGAACTCCCTTCTCCCTGAAGGGAGCTGGCTCCCCTGAGCTGGGGCTCCCTTCTCCCCAGCCCTTAGGTCGACCTAGGGCGTCCACACAGGCTTGAGTTGACCTAAAAGGAGGCGTTATTAAGTCGACTTAAGAAAAGCCCAGTTTGGATGCAGCTTTGTTTAGGTCAACTTAAGCCTCCTTAAATCAACTTATCTTGCCAGTGTAGACGCACCCTAAGTTGTGGTATTTACTCCTATTACACAAAAACTAGGGGATGGGGTTTCACTGAATGAAATAAATAGGCAGCAGATTTGAAAGAAACAAAAGGAAGTAGTTCTCCACACAATGCAAAGTCAACCTGTGGAACTCCTGGCCAGAGGATGTCATGAAAGCCAAGACTAAAAGGGTTAGGGAAGTTCATGGAGGATAGGCCCATTAATGGTTATTTGTCCAGCTAGGCAGGGATTGCTGTTTGCCAGAGCCTGGGAATGACTGACGGGATGGATCTCTCAGTGAAGACCTGTTCTATTCATTCTCTCTGAAGCACCTGGTATTGGCTACTGTCAGAAAACATGCTACTGAGCTAGCTGAATCATTGGTGAGGTATTCACAGATGGACCTCATACGGCCATTCTTACATTCTAACAGTGGTTCCCAACTTTTTTGGCTCGCGGGCCATGGATATCATTTTTACAACCCCGAAGAGCCATCACCAGCCCCCCACCCCCCCGCCTTTCCCTGCTGCGCCTCTATTGCAATCAGAGGAAGAAGCTGACAAGGAGGTTGCCTCTGTCCTCACTGATCTCCTGCCCCCCAGGCTGCAGCAGAGAAGCCACAGGTTTCCTTTAGCTCTAAGTGTTCCACATGAGTTCCAGACATGGCTCCCTTCTGCAGCCAAGACAACAGCTATCAGTGCTTCCCTACTATAGTCAGGGGGCGGGAAGCACTGATCTCCATCTCCTTGGCTGCACCAAGGAGACGGCCCACGCCTCATAGCCCCAGGGCAATATACTCTGCCTGGGTGCTTAGGCAGTGGCTCCCTTATGCAGCCAGCGGGAGGGGAGCTGTGGGCCACTTTGAAAGACCCCATAGGCCACTTTTGGTCCCTGTGCCACAGGTTGTGAACCACTGATCTAACAGAACTAGTTATCTGTGTATCATAGCCCCCCACCCCCCAACCCCAGAGAATTTCCTTTACTTCAAATGACAAGAGGACCCTACTTTTGTACCCGGCATGTCTGTGAGTTCTGTTGCTGCTGTTCTAAGTGGCTGTTAGCACTGCAGAGATATTGCTAGTAACGCTATGAAATGGGCGCAGTCACTAGTGTGGGATGAGGCGGTGAACTCCTTGTAACTAGCAATGCTCAAGGGCAAACCTTGGCTAACTATTGGCGTATGTAGTGCGTCGGCCTTGATCCTGCAAGAGGCAGAGTCTGCTAGACCTGAGCCAGTGAAACTGGGATTCTCAACCTTTTTCTTTCTGAAGCTCTCCCCCCACCCCAACATGCTCCAGGCCCTGGGGGGTGGGGGGGACTTGGGGCTCCAGCCACTAGGTGGGGGAGGGAGGGGGACTTTAGCCAGATCCGCACAATGGGGCCTAGGGAAGGCCTGCCACTTCCATGACTCACCTCGGCAGGAGACCCAATCTGGCAGGCTGTGGGGGCCAACTAAAAATTATAAGTCCAAGTGTGTGCAGGGGAGGGGAACAGCTGGGAAAGGGGTTGTTGGGAGCTGTGTGTCAGGCGGAGAGGGTGGGGGAGCCCCCACAGATGCTGCTCCCCAAGGGCTCTGCTGGCCAAAGAGCTGGGTCGCTCTTCCCGGGCAGCTCTTCCCGGCTGCCCAAGCAATCAGTGGGGGCTGGGAGTTGAGGGCAACAGTAGCAGAAGGGGGAGCACACAGCTGTCTACGCCAGCAGTTCTGAACCCCTGCGTCGGGACACAAAGGTGTGTCTTAAAAGAGCTGGGAGGTGTGTCACAGAAAACTGGCTGCTCAGCTTGGGGCTCTGCTGCCTGCTGTATAACACAGGGCCTTAGGGGCTGCAACCCAGAAAGCCTCGGTTGCGGGGGGGGGGGGGGGCACCACCTGCCCCACAAAAATAAAAACCAGCCCCATCGAGCCAGACCACCAGCCTGTATGGCTCCACTCTGCCCCCACCCAGGTGCTGGAGTGCTGCATCCTCCAGAGCGCCGCAGCCTCCAAAGCGCTCCCAGTCCACGCGCCAGCACCACTGGCAGATTGTAGTGTGTCATGCCGGGGAACATCATCTGTCAGGTGTGTCGCGACGGAAAAAAGGTAGAGACCCACTGGTCTACGCCATAGTGGCAGCCAGTGACCCAGCCACCCTGCACTGCCTGGCTCCAGCTGCTGGCTCCGACCTGGCCAGGGGATGGGGCCTTGCGCAGAGAAGTGGCGGGGACTGGCGGTAAGATGGGAGGGGGTGAAGCTTCCCTGGAACTGTCCTTTATGTATAGGCACTGCGGCTTGGGAGGGAAATGTCACCCCTCCCCCACATGGATCCCTTTGAAATGCCCTGACACCCCCCGGCCCACCACTTGACGACAACTGCAATGATGTCTTCAACTCACAGAAGGGCAGAATTTAACTGTATTCCCACTGCAGACAATGGACTTGGTCAAATGCTTGAACCTTAAGCTAGAGGATTGCTGAATACAAGCTAGACTACTCAGCACATTCAGGATTGGGCCCTACCACTGCTTTCCACACTGGCTAGACACTGTATGTCAAAATAAGCGCTAGTCTGCTGATGGCGATTCTCAAGGAATTAGGGTTCCTGGAACAGGATGGGCTCGCTCCATTCTTTGTGAACACTCATGATCATGGCTTACAGCATAATAGCAATCCAAGTTCTGCCTGGCCCCCAGATTTATTGGAACACAGTATAGCATAGCACAGCTACCTGGGTTCACTGGCCCATGCCTACTCCCGGGCGCTGCCCAGCAAACTAAGCTTCAACACCCTATATTTCAAGAAGCTAAATATGGAGCTAATGCTCATGGTCAAAGGACAGTTGAGGGCCATGAGGAGTTAGCAGGCTAGCAAACAATTTAGGTGCCAACTCCAGGAGTGCTCCAGGGCTTAAGAATCTACCAAAAAGAAGAGAGTGCTCAGCACCCATGAGCCACAGCATGGTCAGCAGATATTAGAGGTTTATGGGCGTGAAATGCCAGATGCATTGTAGCTCACTCGAGGGGGAGTGGGGGAGCAGCCAGCCCACTGCTTTTGAAGTGCTGTCCTCCAGGAAGCTCTGGCGAAGTGGGGGAAATCCACCTGCACCTGCCCTGTGGCCCTGTTCCTGCTTGGCCTCTTCTCCCTGATACCCCACTGTTGTGTCCCCTACCTGCTGCTCATGCCTCTCTACAGCTATTGCTCGCCTTTAAGAGAAGAGGGGATGGTGGCAGCTTGGGTGGGGGGGGGGTGCCTTTGTGGAGAGGAGAGCCCACTGGCAAAACCAGAAATCAGTGTCTCACTGGTCTGCTTTCATTCATTGGGCAAATGTGTATGCATGCTCGTACGGTGGTCCTTTCACTGTACAAGGGGGACCGGACTGATGGAGCACCGTTAGTAAACCCAGCTGTCATTTTCATAATTATCAGCCAGTCTCTTCCCCGCTCTAACATTGGCTTTGAAAAAAGGCTGTTATGCACAACAGCAATTGTTAGTTAAGACTGGGATCCAGCACCTGGATTTGCATTTACAACCCTTCTTTATTGTCTCTTCCGTGTGTCAGGCAATGTCCTGCTTACAGAACTTTTTTTCATCATTATATATATAAGCGTCATTAGCAAATGAAGGCCTCGTTATATCAGTTGACTGAGTTTTAAACTACTCCGCCAGTTCTCTCAGGACTCTGACCTCATGGAAAGCATCAAAACTAAGCTAAAACATGTTGCCATGCTTCCAAACTAGGAGACAGAGCCCTCATCTGACTCCACAGGGTGTCTTGGGTGTTAATTCCCAATAAAGTAAATATTTCCAGTTCACATCCCTGAGTGCTAGTTATAAGAACGAGAACACGTTCTCCAGCATAGTAGAAAAATGACAGGAAAAGGCTTATTAGTGCCAGCCATGCTAGTGATGGCGCTTGCAGCGTGGACACCAGAACTTCGCTGCCTTCTGCTGAAGAGTGGGAGAACCAATGTGAATTATTGCATTTTGTGAGTTAGCCGGCAAGGATAAAATTAAC
Organism: Pelusios castaneus; assembly: GCA_007922175.1. Taxonomy (NCBI): domain Eukaryota; kingdom Metazoa; phylum Chordata; order Testudines; family Pelomedusidae; genus Pelusios; species Pelusios castaneus. Next base: position 10,980,788 of record ML685874.1, on the reverse strand, counting down.
CCCTGTGAATAGGAGCAGCACCAGACTTATGCCCCACTTAATTCTTGTGAAACAAACAAGGGCTATGTCTACACTGGCAAGTTAGTTCAAATTAAGGAGGCTTAAATCGAACTAACTAAAGCCATGTCTACACTAGGCTTTAGTTAGTTCGAATTAAGGGCTTCCTTAATTCAAACTGATAACTTTGAATAGGGTATTCGAACTAAAGGGTTAATTCGAACTAACTAGTTCCAATTAACCAATGTGGCCATGTTAATTCAAACTAATTTCTTAGTTCGAACTAACCGGCCATTGAAATGAATGGGGATCGCTAATTCGAACTAAGCAACCAGGAATGGCACTTGCTTAGTTTGAACTAACTTTTTCTAGTTCAAATTAAGCTAATTCGAACTAACTAAAATTAGTTCGAATTAGTTAGTTCGAACTAACTAATTCGAACTAATTTTAGCAAGTGTAGACATAGCCAAGGAGTCTAGTGGCACTTGTTTGTTTTGCTGACCTAGACTAACACAGCTACCCCTTTGGAACTCTTAATTCTTATAAAACAAACAAGGAGTCCTGTGGCACTTTTAAAGACTAACAAATTTATTTATTGCATGAGCTTTCGTGGGAGAAAATCCCACTTCGTCGGGCGCTTTGTACTCACCTTTGGTACAGGGCTGAATTTCACCCTTAGGGAATAAGCACAAAGCAGGCATCACAACATAGACTTCTCACTTATTTTGCCCACCTTAATTTAGTTTTCATTATTTATGATAGATAGTTGCTCAGCACACACATATTGTTATATGTGCTTGCTGTAAGAACAAAGTAATAGTAATAGGAGACGTCACTGCAGCATCTGCTATTAACTGTTGGCCGAGAGGTGGGGAGAGATTGCACATTTTTCGCAAACGTTTAAAAGTGTGTGGTCTAGTGATTTGCAGATTAGTGAGGTTTGACTGTTATCTTAATTTACAGCCCATGTAGTTTAACTCCCCACACATTTTAAGATATATTAGCGACTTCGTTTGACTCGGAAACTTTTATTAGTTATTCACTGTTCCTCCTTGACAAGTTATTACTGACTTCTCCTGCATGCTCCCTACAGCAAGACCTGAAGCTCTTTCCAGGAAAAGAAAATGTCAACAGACTTTTCAGCAGTGCTCGGCTCAAATCCTACGTCACCGTCCTCAATTTGTTACTAGGCATTATGTTAAAGTACTTTCCATGCACCCACTCTGGATCATGCCTTATATTGAGCTGCGCCAAAGGGACAAATTATGTCTGTTGTAGATGAAGAAGAATAGGCAGAGACACGTCAGCTGTTCCCCAGAACGGGCAGACTGGTCAATGCAGACAGCTGCCAGCAAGTCCATTTTCTGGTCAGCACTGAAGCGTTAATACAGACTTACTCTGCTCTGCTAGTTGATAACATTTTCACAATGTGGTTTCAAAGGTTGCTCCTGCTGCTATGAGCAGCTCCACGATTGAACGTGCAGTTTTGTTGATACAGAGCTGCTGCCCTTCTCTTTTTGCCTGATACATGCTGGAATACACCTAATCATTGTTCATAAAGGCAAGGATCTGACACAGCCAGGCTATAGTTTACTACAATAGATCAGTGCTTGTAATGACTCCAAAGGACAGGAAGAATGCCAGGTCATGACCTGGGTGGGTTCCACAGGATTAACCCAGAATCCACATTAAGGGCCTACAGTGCTGTTAAAATTTGACCTCCCAGGCTCCGTGTCACATACTGTATAGCTGTGTGACCAGGCTCATGGGTAGTTTCCATTGAGCTGACATCAACACATGTATCTCAGTTCAATCCACTATTCACTCTGGGGCGGGTTTGTGTGTGACACTCTCTGACCTCCACTTAGAGCTCGGTCAAAATGATACAGCCTCTAGTCTGTGCTAGTAAAATAAATCACAACAGCTGACGGTTGCTCTTCCACAGCGTCCCTCATTTTGCAGCACAAAACTTTCTTGCACTAAGCAAATAACTGCAGAGCGTCCAGGGCATATTTCTGTGCTCTCTTCAATGTACATACTTCATTTGCTCTGTTGTTTGTAAGATGTTTATGCACTTTTTCATTTACTTTTAAAAAACCCTCTTATGGTACTTAAATATGAATATTTGTGCGGTTTAGAGCACAAAGCCTTAATTGATCCCATTTTTGTCCCTCTAGGAAGTTAATTTTATTAGGTGAAATTGGCAAAGGAAAAAACGTCCTGCTTAGGAATTACATGAAGTCAGTCTGTACTTGGACAAAGCTGCTAAGTTTCTGAATAAAAGAAAATGTTTAATGTGGTAGATTGGCACAAAAAGGGCCTAATATGCCTGAGATCAGTTTTTTGTCTTTTGTTTGTTTATTCTCCCTCTCTTTCCTTTATGCCTCATCCATCTCTCTCACACACTAGGACCCTTGACATTCATGCCTTTGGCAAATTGCATGTTTCCCTCATTGCATAATTCTCTCATTAGCACTGCCACTAGAAGGGGATGATTTTTCCCTCCAAATCATCACCTTAATCTAAGAACAACCCTGTCTGTGCTGTAGGGTCAGAAAATTTACTGTCCAACATGAGAGAATTCTAGGCCGGAGAGGCAGCCCTGGGAATTGAACTGCGGTGTTCATGGGCAGGAGATCACTCAAGAGCCTTAAGTCAGTAAACTACACTTGTGTTTTTCTTTTGCTTGCTGAGCATAAATATTCATATTTGAATTACTTTCAGATAGCCGTAAATCAATAAACGTTCTCAATGATGGTCAATAGGGCAAAACACAGTGTCATCTTTTTTAAGTGCACATGTGTGGTATATACAATAATGGGGAAAGTCAGGTGAACACAAACTGCAGAGCAATATTTACTTTATGCTATTCAAAACCATGATTTGGTGATGAAAATTAATAGCACTCATCTGGAGAGTAGTGTTAGCTTCCTTGGAGCGCTATTTAGCTCTTGCTTCTGCCCCACTTCTTTCAGATTTTTGCATAATTCCAGCATATGCAACAGCATGCCTGTTCATTCAGAAAGTAAGTCAGTAAAACCAGCGTTCCCTCCAGCTTGCTGAATCCAGAACGTAACTCAGCAAATCTGGGAAACACCTGGATCAGCTCTAGAAAGGGAACCGGCCCAGCTGAACCCACAAACAGCAGGTCTTCTCTTCCCATCGTGCCCAGCAATGCTTTTATGTGACAACATTAAGTGGTGCAGTCACCCCTCACTTTAGTAAATAACTACAAAGCAGCTGTGGCAGTGCTCTGGGGTCAGCTTTCCAAATGGCTGAAATGTCCTCAAACAATTTCTCCAATGAAGTGGCAGAAAGAGGCTTTTCTTTACCATCTTGTTTGAGTTTCCAAGTCAGCTTTATTTTTGGGGTAGATGTTCCTTTCAGACTCCATTGCCAGGTGATTTGGTAATGCTAACCGATCTTTTCCACAGCAGTTCACTTCTTGCGTGGACATTATGCACATCTTGGCATGTGACAATCGAAGATGTATTCTCATCCCATGAGTTCACAGAGAATCCAGCAGCAGAGGATGTAAAGGCACCGGATTTTCAGACATTAGACAGGAGAATGTGAACATCAGCACTGGGAGACAATGCTGAAGCAGTTTCTGTCCCTGCCCACTTTCCATGACTCCAGATAGTTCCTTTGCTCGACCCAGCTCATTGCTTTGTTGTTGCAAAATGACATGGACGATACATTGAGCATTTCAGTTCTTGATGTTTTGTGATACAGTTTAAAAAGGGATGTCTCATGACCATATTTGATTCAAGTACAACGCACAAACCTGCTGGGAAAGCGGTGTATATTTTTGGATATTCCTTGTGCAGAATGCCATGCAAACAAAACCCCTGCCCTGCCATGCAATCTGAGGGACTTACAGATACTGTCCATGTGAATAAAGGCCTTTTGAAAAAAGCTATGATAAAGCCCTAAAGGATGTGAAATATTTTATATACTTAATTGCCATCCTGTGTTAATTTGTCATGACTAGGTAGACAAAAGACACACTTAGCTTTACCTAATATATACTGTTCAATCAAAAAGTTTATGCCAAATTTGTCCATTTACAAATTCAATCAACTAAAGTAAACAGTGACTGTAACAGAATAAGGCTTACATGCAGCTCTGTGTACTTAATTGATGCGTAACAAAACAGGAAATGTCAGTACCCCTATTCCAATTAAGCAAAGCCAATTTCTCATGGGACATAAATTCTTTCTTTGCTCCCAGAACAATTTATACGGATGTTTTAAATAGTGGTAAAACATAATGTTTTTAATTTCACACCTCACATAGCACAGTCAAACGCTTCATAACAACATAAACAAAAGTTAGGCAGAGTACTGCGATTGATTTGAAACAATGATTTCCCCACAATATGTGCTCAAGGTCTGCAGGGGGAATACATAACAAATGTGTTGGCTAAGGCCACAGAAAACGAGTGCTCCACTGTTTTGATGGCCGCTGCCAACCTTTGTCAAGGATGTGTTAACAGTGGATGCATTGATCCAAATCTCATTACTCCCACCACCAATCAAGGAAAGAATTGTGTTATTCTACTCCAGCTTTCTGTTTGGTGGTGTCGTAGGATCGAACAACTTGAGACTGAGAAACAACTCCATGTTCTTCTTGAGAAAATGCATACCCATCTGAAAAAGTGAGAACAAAGACACATGGGATCAGATGATACTCTGTTTTTAAATCACAGTTAGACACTACTAGCTATTACAGGCACTGTGTGGGAAGAGTACATTTGGTTTTACCAGCGAATTAGATTTCTGTGAAGTGTCTCCCCTATTCTGGAACATGGGCCCTGTCTCCGATGTGATTTAGGAAGGACAGTCTGCTCTAGAGCAGCCTACTCTACTCAGGAAATAAATCTCTTTATATACATTCTAATTAATAATCTACAACTCTAAAGTGGAGTTAATGATCCTGACCTCTTTTGTATGAAAAGCATTATATCGGAGCATAGATATTAATTATTACTGAGAACAAGACAACAGGTTGACTTGTGGGCACAGAATCTGTAAAGACTTCACAGAAACAGAATTCACGGGTAACTACAAATTTGTTTTTCTGCTCAATTCTCCCACTGTATGTAGTACCCTAACTAGAACCTGAGAAACCTGGACTGTGTGAGATGCTAAATCCAAGAGAAAACTATGATTAGTGGTCCCAGAGGACTGCACCCAGCACATTTTAGCCAGCTCCCACACTGGCAGACTCTCCTCTATCTACCCTAGAGAGATGGGTGACTGTATATCTACAGGTGACAGCTTGGCAAACTTTGCCGATTTTCTCGGTCAAGAGGTTGACTGAGTGGAGCAAGCTTTAATATTCTGGGGTAAGTCTCTTGTATGCATATCCTTTTGGCTAGCACAGAATGGGAATCCAAACTTGATATTTTTTTAAAACTCTCAAGTTCTGTCGAGAAAGAATGCCAGGGCTCTGACAACATCTGAAGAATGCCAAATTATTGGCATAGTAAAAGGGAAGGCTAAAGAACTGCCTCCTGTGAAACTTGGAACCATTTTAAAAGTAGGCTTGTCCCTGTGGAATATTATGAATGGGAATTTGCAGCCCAGCCCAGCAATCTCCTGGACACTAAAGAAGGTCCTATATAAATGTTCTGATTTTCTGTTGAGGTTGCCTTCTTTAATGTCATACCTAGAACTTGGACACTAAAGCAACCTTCACTGAAAATCGGAATATTTATGTAATATTAGGAGGTACAAAAGGTGGGATGCACAATCTATGCAGAACCAGATTCAGGTGCCACACGAGGAAGTGAGCTCTAAATCTAGTGGATATGTTTCCTACTGCCTGAAAGAATTCAGAGCTACAGCTGAGTCCCAACTGGGCAGTTCATAATTGCCTCAGAGTGGCTCCCCAAGCAGAATCTTCACCATTTTGAGAGCCCACTCCCAAACTACTCCAGCCTGAAAGGTGTAATTAAATCCTGGGCAAGACAGGGTAGGAAGGTTTTGAGGACAGTGTAGGTGGAGTAGGAAATGGAGTTTATTTACTATAAGGGATGGTTTCTCAAGATATCTAGTACCTATCTGTATTCCTCATATGGGTATACATGTACGCCATATGTCCGTGTCCAGAAATTTTTCAAAGCTGTGTCCATTGACCCACATTTGCACAATAGCCTCCCTCATGATCCTGACCAAGGGTGTAAGAGGCAGTGTGGGTCAATGCCTCTTCAGTTCCTCTTCTTACTGCAATCTAGCACAGTCCAAAGCAGTGGGGAAGAAGGGATGGTAGTGGAATACAGCTAGGGACCACATATCTCAAAGAACTTTCAGTTACAGCGAGGCCTGGTCTACGCTACACAGATAGATTGATATAAAGTAGCTTAAGTTGACCTAACTATATATGTCAACTCTTGTTAAGTCGACTTAACGGAGCGTCTACACTTCAAGTCAACTTAAGTCGACCTTGTTAAGTCAACTTAACAGAGCGTCTACACTTCAAGTCGACTTAAGTCAACTTTGTTAAGTCGACTTAACAGCGCCTATAGTGTAGACATACCCATCTACACTGGCTTTAAATCGACTTAAGTCACCTTAAAAAGGTCGACTTAAACCTTAAGTCGACCTTCAGAGGTGGTGTTATTAAGTCGACTTAAGGAAGCTCTTAAATCAACTTAACAAGCCCCCACTGTGGACGCAGAGTTCTGTAGGTCAACTTAAGCATCCTTAGGTTGACCTAAGGTGCCAGTGTAGATGCACCCATTATGTTTGTCTATATGAGACACACTAGCTGATACAGACTGATACACTGTTTCCAAAGTCTGATTGCTTCCAGGCAAAGGAGACAGGATCTCTCTCATCCCAATTAGTTTATATGCATGACGGTGATGATATTATCTGACATTATTTGTACATGGAGCAAGTGTATGAGGAGAAGAAAGGACCTGCACAGAAACTGGATCGCTCTAAGTTCCATGATGTTTATGTATAGCCTGGCCTCTGTTGGGGTCCTGAGCTATATCTTAATCCAGGTGAGCACACCCACTCTGTAAGGAAGGCATCTGTCAAGATAATGGCTATTGGTAAGGGAGAGCTGAATAGAATCCCCACCATACCGTTGTTCGGGTTGGACCACCAAGCAGGTGAGAACTCTGGTGGGAACAGCCAGGGTGGAGTTGATGCAATCCCTGTTTGATTGGTAGGCAGAGTGGAGCCAAGCTTGGAGGCATCACAAGTGAAGTCTGGCAAATGGTGTCCCTCAGGTGCATGCAGCCATGTGGCCTAACAGATGGACATTGGTGCACTGTAGTTCACAATTTGTGGCTGATGTGAGAGATCACATTGGTCACCACATAAAACCTAACTGTGGGGAGAAAGCTGCTTGCAGAGTCTGTGTCCAGTCATGCTCTTATAAAAATTATTGTCCTTGTGGATGATCAAATAACTTTTCTTGTTAATGCAAACATCTAAGGTAGCAAGAAGGTACAGAAGACATCCTGTTGCTGACATGACTTCCTGGTGAGATAGGTCTACCAGAAGCCAGTTGTCCAGGTATGGAAACCCCATATAGCCCTGGTGCCTCATCTGGTCCACTACCACAGTGGAAACTTTCGTGAATACCCTGGATGCCATTGCAAACCCAAAGGGTAGAGTGCAAAATTCGTAGGGCTCATGACCAGTCATGAAATTGAGGAACTTCCTGTGAGATGAGTGAATATCGACATGGGAATCTGTACTTTTCATGTTGAGAGCTGTGAATCATATTCCTTCCTCAAGGGGATTATAGATGGCAACATAATCATCCTGAATTTCAGCTTTTGAAAAGAAATGTTGCGTGCTGATGATAATCCTGGATGAATCTCCTCCCGACCTTTTTCAAGGATTAGGGCATGTTAGGAGTAGATCCCCTTCCTTGGTACTGTGGTGGGTTTGTTTCTATCATTATCACTCCCCAGTCTAAAAAGGATTCCACCTCCTGTTAAGGAATCAGTTGGTGATAGGGATCCCTAAAGGGAGCTTGTGAGGAAAGAAGGAAATAAACTCTATTGAGTAGCCCTGATGGATAATCTCCAGGACCCAACTGTTTCTTGTTCCAGCTTTGGGTGAAGAAAGAAAGACAGCTTCCAAAGATGACAAGAGAGGAAGGAGGTGGCATCAGTGGTCATACATGGGTCTCAATCTACCTGTCAGAAATGGCCTTTGGTCTGTAGTCAAGCGTATGTAGAGGTTGTGGCAGTAGAGGGAGCTAAGAAACAGGATCGCTGAATCCTCTGTTGTTTACGCAGAGGTTCAGGTGGATACTGGTAACACAGACCATGCAAAGGTCGTAGTCTGAAGGGCTATCTCTGGTGTTTCCTCCTAGGGGCTGGAGTGTAAATCGCTAGGGATCACAGAATGGATCTTGAGTAGTCTTTTCATTAAAAAGGTTGGATTCATCACATGAGGGTCTTGGATAGCATTTTGGACATTTGTAGGAAAGCCTGAGGACTGGAGCCACAAGTCCTTTCCTGTGACCTTATGACCAAACTTCTGATCCCTGTTTCTGTGGCATCTATGCATCTTAGAGAGTTACCTTTCCTACTAACCTCCCTTCATCCATAAAGGACTGTAATTGGACTTGGTCTTCCCTGGGAAGTTTGTCTCTCATGTCCCCAACTCTGGTGTATGGGTTGAAATGGTATTTTGCTAATAAAGCCCAATAAGTAGCTATATGAAACTGGACGCCTGCGGATGGAAAGATCTTCCTACCCAGGAGATTCTGTCTCCTTGGCTATGTCTACACTTACACTTACACTTATGTCTACACTCCACATTCCCTTCTTCCCTGGACCACTCCAGGGCTTGTTGCCTGGGGAGAGCCAGCCCTGTACGGGGCTGGCTCTTCCCAGGACAAGCCCTCCTAGCCTGGAGAGCTGAGGCTCCAAAGGAGCCTCACCTCCCCCTCAACCTAACTAGTCGACTTAGACAGTCTAGTGTAGCCTCTCTAAGTTGACTTAGTATGGCCCACTTTAAGTTTACTTAGGAGTCCTGTGTGGACTCTCTAAGTTGACTTAATAAAGTCGACTTAAAGTCGACTTTTTAAAGTCGACTTAGTAAAGTCGACCTAAATTCCCCAGTGTAGACATAGCCATGGGGAGTCTTGTCGGAGGGGTCCCTGCTCCACAACTTGGAGGGACACTGCTGGTCAATTGAGGCCGATGTACAGGGGAGTCTCCTGGACCCAGGTCAGAGCAAGGCCTCATAGTCTCCTTCACCAGGAACTTTTTTAGGCAGAACTCTTGGGCCTCTCTATTTCTGGGTTGGAAGGATTGACAAATACCATACTTTGCAGAAATATGTGCCTCAGCCAGACAGTATAGGATGCTCCTCCCTGATGGAGAAGGTGCAAGGGCAGGTGTGACACTCTGGGTGCATCTACACTTGTAAATTAAGTTGACTTAAGCAGGCTTAAGTCGACTTAATTTACTCTGCGTCTACACTACAGGTTCCTTAAGTCGACTTAAGCTGCTGCTTAAGTTGACTTAAGAAAATTTTAAGTCGACTTAATAAGACCTAGTTTTACTTTGACTTCCTGGTTAAGTCGACTTTATTAAATTGACTTAAGCCAGTGTAGACACAGAGTAGCCCTAAGTCAACTTAAAGGGTCCCCAGGGCTGCCCCACTGACCTCCCTCCCAGGGTGCCTGGCACAGCCAGAGCCTGCCGTGCCCACCCACAAGGCAGGACACAGCCCTGCCCACCCTGCTCCTGTACCCTGCCCTTGTCCCTGTCCTGCTCAGCTCCCATGTACCCTGGTACAATGGGGAAGATGCTGAGCTCCCTGGCACTTTTGGAGGGGTGCCCAGGGAAGGGGGGCACCTCTTGGGTGTCCCCCTTCCCACCATGCACCACTCCCAGGTCCACCTAGCCCCTACAAGTCGACTTAGGCGTCCAGTGTGGGCGCTCTAAGTTGATTTGGCAAGGTGGACTTTAAGTCGACCTAAATTTACAGTGTAGACATGCTAAGTCGACTTAACAAGGTCGACTTAAAGTTGACTTTGTTAAGACGTCTTAGCAAAGTCGATTTATTTGAACAAGTGTAGACATAGCCTCTGTGTCTGAGAACAACATTCCAGAACCCAACAATGTCAATTGTCATATAAATATGGTATGTTCTGCACAAAGTGTGCCTTATTGGGTATCATTTTAAAAGTCTTAATCTGCTAAACATTAATATCCCATCACATGGTATGTGCTATCATTGTAGGTGAAGGTATGAAACATTGTTCAATATGATATTAGAATATGTTACAGGCAGGAAACTCCCACAATCTTTCTGGGAGAACAGTGGAGTGGCCAGGCAGTGTTAATGGCTATGTCTCACCCATTCAACAAGAATAGATTCCACTAGCAGGGATGGTTTACAGTAGAGACTTCACAGAGGAAGCAGATACACAATGCAGTGTTGTTTGACCAATGGGGGCAGTCCCCCACATCACCTCCCATCACAGCATCCTCCCAGCAAGTTGAGAGAATCTATAAAAAGAGGGGGGTGGGGTGACACCACTGCGCTCCACTCCTCTACAACTGAACACTTGAAGGATCCTCTGGAAGACAAAAGGACTTTGAAAGGGGAAAGTGGATCCCAGGCAGGGAATGCTGCCCAGCCTGTGTTTAAGAAACTGCTTGTAAGAGCTAACAAGGGTCACATATTGCTAATTCGAATCCTGTTAGTGTGTAGAATTTAGATGGTGAACTCATGTTTGTTTTGTTTGGTAACTACTTCTATTCACTTTACATTTGCCACTTATAAAATCACCTAAAATCTATTTTTCTATAGTCAGTATATTTGTTTTATATTTTATATTAACCAGCAGGTTTTTGAGTGAAGTAGACAACTCAGCTCAGTAACAAAAGCAGTTGCATGTGTCTTCCACTTAAAGGGATGTGGGAACTGGACAATAAACTTCACTGGTCAGGCTCTTGACCAGGGTAAAATGGTGTAATCCTGCAGTCCTAGCCTGAGGAGCTGGCAGGAGTATCTCTATCAGATATAAAACTATTTACAAAGATTTTACTTTACAGGCTATGGATGGAGTGAGGAAGGACACGATTCTGATTCAGACCATGAGGCAGGGTAAGAAGGAACTTGAGAGGCATCTACCTTATATTCTCAGTCAAGAGCATGAGGGACGCTACTGCCCGTGTGAGTGTCAACAGACACAGCTTTGAAGAGTTTCTGGTCTCAGGCAGATGGCACACATGTGCACCAACACATGGAATACACATAGGAATCATCACTTGAAGAAGAACTTAATATTCATACTTTAAGGGACAATGGGAGAAGGACTTCCAAGTACTGTAATATAACCTGAAGGCTGACAGGCACTTGGACTTGAGGAGGGTCCCATTTAACTTTCTGAGAGATCCTGAAACCTCTCAAGGCACCCTGTTCCTAAATCAGGCCTTGAAGTGAAACTTGGCTGGAGCACAGTATAGACTGGCACATGTGACAGCTGACCAGGTATTACTGGAGTATCTGATGAGGTAGGAGGAATATAGTCTCATTGTGATGGGGAGAAAATTATTTTCCTTTTGAAGATCCTTAAGAGCTTGATTCAGTGACTCTAGGGAGAGCATCTCTCACCAAAGACCTGCTTGGAAGCAGAAGAAGCTTGCGGCAGCAATGGCGTTTGGAAGGGGAGAGGAAAAGCTCATTCCTTGAATGAGCCTCTCTAAGGCTATGTCTACACTAGAAAAGTTAAGTCGACATAGCCTCTTGTTGACCTTATTAAGTTGACTTAACAATTTAAGTCGACTTTATAAAGTCGATTTAGGCGCTAATCCCTGTCCGTATTGGCTTTAAGTCAATTTAAGGAGTCGACTTAAGGCTTAAATCGACCTAAAACCAAGTGTTATTAAGTCGACTTAAGCTTTCCTTAAATTGACTTAAGGAAGTGCTTAAGTCGACTTAAGAAAAGCCCAGTGTGGACGTGGCTTTGTTTAGGTCGACTTAAGCCTCCTTAAGTTGACCTAACTTGCCAGTGTAGATGCACCCTAAGGGTCCATCTCAACAATTGAATGAGTTCAGGGTTGAAGCTGGAGATGCAAGGTTCCTGGCTCTCATAAGAACAACCATACTGGAAGAGACCAGTGGCTCATCTAGCCCTGAATCCTCTCTCTGACAATGGCCACTGTTAGATGCTCCTGAGAGAATGAATGGATCAGGGCAATTCTGAGTGATCTATACCCCTGTCATCCAGTTCCAGCTTCTGGCAGTTGGAATTTAGCATGCCTGAGCATGGGGCTGCATCCTTCACCATCTTTGCTAATAGTCATTGATGGACCAACACTCCATGAATTCATCTAATTCTTTTTTTGAACCCAGTTATATTTTTGGCCTTCATGATATCCTATGACAGCAAGTTCCACAGGTTTACTGTGTGTTGTGAGAAAAAGTACTTCCTCTTGTCTGTTTTAAACCAGTTGCCTATTAATTTCACCGAGGGAATGCTATTTTTTATGTTATGTGGAGGTGAAAATTACACTTCCTTATTCATTTTCTCCACACTGTTCATTATTTAAAGACCTCTATCATATCTCGTTTTCCTCATCTCTTTTCTAAGATGAACAGTCCCAGTCTTTTTAATCTTTCTTTGCAGGAAAGCTGCTCCATACCCTAAATCATTTTCATTGTCCTTCTTTGAATCTTTTCCAGCTCTACTATATTGTTTTTGAGAGGGGCAATCAGAATCTAGCAGAAATATTTATTCCAGAATTTGTTTTTTTTATTTACATTTTTATTTACTCTTTCCATTGGGGCACTTCCTCAATCCAGTGCAACTCAGACCCACTATGATAATATGATTCAGACCTATACCGTGCTTTAATATAAACATGGCTATATGCTAATAACATGATGTACAGAATACAAGGAGGGCTTCCCTGTCTGTAACTGAAGGTGCACAGACTAATTTACAAAATTCAAACCTTCTTTTAGCAAAGAATACATTCCTACTGGATGCCAGCAAAGGAAACAGGATTTACAAAACATGCTTACAAGGGCGGATTCACACTTGCAAACAAATGCTTTAAGTGGACTTGTTCTACTTTGAGGGCCATAATCCTGCAGTCTTTAGGCAAAAATCTCAATGAAATCAATGGAGAATTATCTTGGATAAAGACTGCAAGATTGGCCTTAAATAACGCAAAGCAGTGGCCCATACCCTGCTCTATATTAAGGCAGCTTTGCATTGCACCCTGGAGCTGTCTTCATCAACTGAAGGATTACCCCATATAGCAGGATCCTCAGGTGGTATTCAGCTGCTATAGCTACTGCCAAGCCCCTTCACACCCCAGGCAATTATCCACAGACAATTATCTCTCCAAGCCCTAAGACTATTTAAATGACATTGAATAGTGTTTCTAGTTACTTTTCAATACTTGACTTTTTAAGATGTGCATTAATACTGGAACCAAGGGCAACAAAGTCCTATCCTGCTGCAGCCTCAGACAAAAGAGATGCTTGTTTAAACTGTTTCATGGAAGGTTAATGTCTGTGGGACACACCTTTGACTGTGTTTAAGAGAACAAATAGTAAATTTTCTAGCGTGCATTTATACTTACAAGTTAGGTCGACTTAAGTTGGCAGCGAGGGATTCCCCCACCGCCCTGGCTGGAGGGCGAGGGAATCCCCCATTGAAGTCCCAGCTGGGGCAGCAGGGATTCCCTCACCGCTGCGCCCCAGGCAGGGTGGCGGGGGAATTGCTCGCCCCCGGAGCCCCAGTGAGGGATTCCCTCCCCGCTGGAGCCCCGGCAGCTCCTTTCTCCCCGGGAAGCCACTCGAGGCTTCCCAGTCTCGGGGAGAGCCAGCCCTACGTGGCTGGCTCTCCCTGGGGAAGCTGCCTCTCCCTTCTGGCAGGGAGCCGCGGCTCCCCTAGTCTGGGGAGAGGAGTCTCGGCTCTCCCTCGACCTATCCAGTCGATTTAGAGAGTTTCGCGTAGACTCTCTAAGTTGACTTAATAAGGTCGACTTAGTAAAGTCGACTTAACTTTCTTAGTATAGACATTGCCGTAGGGCCCTTGAGCCACTCACTGGCATACCAGTCTCCGTGCGCAGTGCAGATCATGGGCAGGGCATGTCCCCTAGCCTCACTGACACAAACATGTTAGCATTCCTTTTATTTACATTACACTTTTGGCAGCGTGTAGGGTATAGGCAGCCAGATGCTATAGTGGGAGGCAGGCTGCATTCACACTGCAGTATGTGGCTGCGTGTCAGTGAAAGGCTTTGGTCTGACAGAGAGAGGTAGATGGCTGGGCAAGGTCCCAGAAAGGAAAGGCTGGGCAAGGTCCCAGAACCTGGGCTCCAGTCCAAGCTCGAACAGCTACACTGCAATTAACCAGCCTCATATCCTGAGTCCCACGAGCCCCTGTCAGCCGACATAGACCAGCCATGGGTGTATAACTGCAGCACAGACATACCCTAGGAGGCATAGCTAGGGAGAGCCATGCACAATATTTCCACAAGCACACACTTGTGTGTCTTTACTCACCTAAGTCATGCTTCACCATCTGCACTGCTGTTTATACCTGTCCTGCGGGGCGCTACACAGATATGTGCACTGCACACCACTGAAAGATGCACTTCTTCTTTCCACTCAGCCTGGGCTCAACATTTGACAGTTTACTTTTCCTGTTGATCTCAGTAAGAGCTGGATATTTCGCACTATGCAAGTCTTTAATCAACTAGTTAAAACGGTTCAGGCAGCTAATTATGCCTTTTGCAGAATCAGAATGTGATTAAATGCTGTTGGTTCTCACAGACCTAGCTAACTGGATCTTTCCTGTTACCAGACACCAGGCAAAACAATAGACGTCTCCATGTAGCAGTTACAATGGGATTTTTCGAAAGTCTGAACTTGTCCCATCTCTGGCTTTTAAAACCAGCCCTATCATCCTAGGTTGGAAACAAGGCTCTTATTGTTCAGATCTTTTCCCGCATGCCTAGCAGAGTGCTTCTTTGGAATTTTCAGAGCAGAATCTAGTCTATACTGTTTCAGAAGTAAGACCCATCATATTTCACACTCTGAGCCTTTCAATTATTTGAGACATTAGGTCAGGAGGGTTTTAAACTATCTGATGGCTTGGTTCATTTGGTAGGAAGATGGGTTCACATTCTAATCAAATATACTGTTTCACAGTTTCCGCATATTATCAGGCTACCTATTGAATTTTAAAAGCATCTTGTTTGTTAGCTTTCATGTTCTGCTATTAGGAGATCAGAATCTAGTCTCCCATTACTAGGTTTCTAGTTTAACAGTATCTTTTTCAGTATAGTCAGCTGATCATTTTGTTCAATACAATGCTGTATTAGAGACATAAAGAACTGTAGCCGACATATAGGCCCCAAGTCTGCCAGAGTTTCCTTGGAGGAGTCCACCCACGCACAACATCTTGCAGAATCAAAGTCTGAGGAATTCCTGAGTGATCTCTTAATTTCAGGAAATCCATTAAGGAAGTTGCATTGTTACATATTTAAGGGGTTTACTTTAGTGATCACCTCTCTTCACGCTCTCTTATTTGACAGCTGAGCTTAGGTCAATTGGAAAAGGATGTTTGTGCTGAGAGCTTATGCATTTGTTTGGCCAACGGCTAGAGGCAATGCAGCTCTCAGTGGAAGCCTATCAACTTTGGAACTTGCTTACATGCTTTAGTCTGATATACCCCAATAGCATGGACCTTCAGAGAATGTTGTAAAGCCTATCTCTATCCTATCTCTATTGAACACGTGTAATGTCTCACCAGTGGACACTCTTCACATAACACATTGGGTCTGTCTACACTGGGAAAATGAGTAGAGTTTTAAATCATGTTAACTTGTACATTTTAATTATCATGTACTATAACACCACTCATTTTCTCAATGCTGACAAATTGTATATTTTAAAAAGGACCAAATAGGAAAAAAATAGGACTGTTCCAGTTTCTGTCCCTCTAGAAACCAAACTATTCACATTCGGGAAGAATGGAACCAGATATAACACCATTTAAGTCAATCTTCCTCTTGCTATTCCTTTTCTTTTGAAGACAATCTTAAAAGATGACAAAAACACATATACTTGCTGTATGGAATATGGCCCAAAAAAGTGCTGAAGCAAGAAAGAAGGTAATGGATTAATTAAGAAGAAAAAAAGTCCCATGAAGTAGCCTGATAGCTTTTCAGATCAACACGTATCAAGAGGAAAATAACAGGAAGGCAGCCTCTTTCAATACCGAATGGCAGGATTAGCACCTTCAGCATGAACACATTATCATTTATTTTTCTCCAACCCCCTGCTGTGAAACCCACTTGAGATGACAGGTGCTGTTTCTCTATTGATTATTAAGGTGTAAAATGTACTCTCTGTCTTACAATTTACTTGGGGCAGTTACTTTATACTGTCAAAGGAAGGGGCTATTTCCTCTGCCAGCATAAGAAATTGGGGCCAAATTCTACAATCCCCAGTCAGGCACAGCTCCTCTTGGCTATGTCTACACTTGCTAAAATTAGTTCAAATTAGTTAGTTCAAACTAACTAATTCAAACTAATTTTAGTTAGTTCGAATTAGATTAATTTGAACTAGGAAAACTTAGTTCGAATTAGCGATCCCCATTGATTTCAATGACCAGTTAGTTCGAACTAAGAAATTAGTTCGAATTTACATGGCCACATTGGTTCATTCGAACTAGTTAGTTCAAATTAACCCTTTAGTTTGAATATCCTATTTGAATTTATTAGTTCAAATTAAGGAAGCCCTTAATTCGAACTAACTAAAGCCTAGTGTAGCCATGGCTTTAGTTAGTTCGAATTAAGTCTCCTTAATTCAAACTAATTTGCCAGTGTAGACATAGCCCTTGATTTCAGTGGGAGTTCTGCTGGGGGAAAGATTAAGAGGAGCAGGATTCTGCGCTCTGTTTTTAAGTATGTGCTAGGTCAAAAAACAGCCTAATATTGACAGGAGGCAGACAAGGAGTGTTTTGAATTATGTCAAGGAGTACACTTGTGGAATCCTATAGAATGATCCAGAGACTGAGGGGACAATAGTTCAGTGGATTCCCTGGGCATGTGGGGAGATCTGCCTCTGTAACATTTTTCTCCCTTTGTCTCTAGAAACCATTTTGTGGGGATTCTGAGGGAATTGGAGATGAGGGGGGCAAGGTAACCGGGAACTGGGGACAAGAGCTGCTTTTTGCCGCTGTGGGGCCTTCATGAGTTCTTGGGTAACTGGCCAGTTATCAAAAGCTACCAGAGAGCTGTGCTATCAGGGGATCAGAAAAGGGCCAGAGGAAGCAGGGGCCAGACTGGGTAAAGGCTCAGAAGCAGTGTTCCCTCTAAGCTGCGCGGGTGTGCGGCCATACAGCGGCCGTCGCACCCCCCACGCAGCACTGAGGGACACCTGCGCAGCACAGCAGCCCCTGCCGCTCCCTCCAGACCCCCGGGGCTGCGGCTTTGCCGCAGCAGACCCAGCCTGCGCCCGGCCTCTGGGCTGGCCCTCCCCGCCCCCAGGGTGGGACAGGCAGGCTCAGGCTCAGGTTCGGCTCAGGTGCGCAGGCCTGCCTGCCTGCCCCACGCGGCCGGGGCAGTGGGGTGGCTGCGGCGGGCTCCCGAGCTCCCACCCGCCAACCGCCTCAACTTTCTCTTCTTTCTTTCTTTCTTTCTTTCTTTCTTTCTTTCTTTCTTTCTTTCTTTCTTT
>ML685874.1:10946406-10963085 GCA_007922175.1 Pelusios castaneus | reverse complement strand
TTTCTTTCTTTCTTTCTTTCTTTCTTTCTTTCTTTCTTTCTTTCTTTAAAAAAACTTTTAAAAAATTAATTTTAAATAAAAACCTTTCTAAAAATTAAATTTCAATTCAAAATTCATTCAAATTCAATTAAACATAATTAATTAATTCTATTTACAATTACTTTAACTTCAATTAATGTCTATAATTTCCGTTGTGTGAGTTTACACAAGAATTTTATTCAGAAAAAGTTTTGCACACGGCTTGAAAATTTTGCACACAAGCCGCCAAACCTTAGAGGGAACATTGCTCAGGAGGCCACGGAAAGCCATTACCAGCAGATTCCCTGGGTACCATGAGTTTTAGGAGCCAAATCACTTCTCATTTCATGGAAAGGCAAATTCCCCTCCACATACTTGAGAGAAAAATGATATGCACCATTTGTGAGAGGAACTTTGCAGCATTTCCTGCTCTTTCTGAGAGCTAGTCCCATTTGTGGCCAATCTCCCTTCTTAATTAGGGGGATTTGATGCTTCTCTTATTGCTTGCATTTTGGAAAGCAGATGGGAATGGGAAATCCATCCCCGGACATTATGCTGAGCTCACCAGTACTGATTTCATACAGGTGTCTCAGACAGGAACTGCATCAGTTCCTGGAGGCTAATGCCGTAATCACTGCACCATCTACTCTACTCATTCCCACTAAATCTTTTTGGGCTGCAGAAATCTTCAACACATAAGGTTGACAAAAGGCACAAAACTCTTCTACTAAAAGCCACAGTATAATGAAATCCTAACGGGCACTTGCATCAAAATCTGAAGCTCAGTGGAGAATCTTTGTTAATTTTCATAAGTCTTTCAGAAAGCCACATCAGTCAGAAAAGAACAATGTGAACCCTGAGAGTATTTTCTCTCACGAAAGCTCATGTGATAAATCTGTTAGTCTTTAAAAGTGCCACAGGACTTCTTGTTTGTTTCGTGAGAGTTTAGTTAAACTATAGAACATTTCATCTGATTCTCCCAATTCATAAACACATGGCCATAAACCAAGAAAAATGGCCATTAGAGGCTAAAACTTCCAAGCCTCCTCCCCCCATTCCACGGCCATTAGAAGTAACCCCCAAAATCACTGTTTTTGTGTGTGTTATAGCCTAGAACTAATGTCATTCCCATGTGCTTTGAGACCAATGGATTTTAATGCAGCTTTATAGCAGAAAATCTTGGAACAGTTTTTGTCCGTCCCCCTCCTCCCCAAATAGTTACAATATTGATTCTGGGGTTACTTTACAACTTCTGATGGGAAAGTGCCCTTATTTTTGCCCTCTCATTAACAGGGCAGGGGGTTTGTCTCAGCCATGTCAACCAGAACAAAATTAACGAGCTTTGCTGTTTTAAATACAAGTATCCCAGCCTGAA
Organism: Pelusios castaneus; assembly: GCA_007922175.1. Lineage (NCBI taxonomy): Eukaryota > Metazoa > Chordata > Testudines > Pelomedusidae > Pelusios > Pelusios castaneus. The sequence continues at coordinate 10,961,692 of ML685874.1, read as the reverse complement.
CTGAAATCACATGAACGGGTTTGGGGACAGAGCTAAACTCTTGGTAGCCCAGTGGAATCACATAGGTGGCTCAAGAGAGCCAGATTCAAAATATATAATCATCACAACAAAACTACCATCAACTGCTCCCTATGACAATTTTCAGTATTTATACAACATTTTTTGCAATTTAGGTCTGTGAAAACAGCACACATGTTCATATGGCCTTGCACATATACCAGCTGTGCAACGTTTGAAAACAGTATTTGACAAGGGATGACAGAAGTTTTAGAGAATGATGGATCTGCCATAAAAGCCTCTTTTAGTCTTAACAACTTCACAATGAAAATTTACATTCATGTGAAAAACAAACATATGATTGGAACTTGTCCTGACTGGACTGTCTCATTTAGCACTTCATCATTTGAATTTATGTGGCGCCAGTTAACTGAATCAAAGTTTATTTTGATATCTTATTCTTGTTTCCTGAAGCTTATCAGCCTATTCAAAACATGAAGATGCATCCTAAAAATTGTGCGCATGTGGTTGAGATCTGATAGGTAACAACACAAGCATGCCGATTTTCTTGTGCTGTATGAAGGTTGGTTTGGTAGGTTTTTTTAGAAGGTTTCCCTGATACTTTTTACAGGCTTATTCTGTTGGACACCTCCTCTGGAATTGCTTCAAAGTGTGATTCAGGCATGTTTGTCTCCATAAGTGTGTGAAAGAGAGATATAAACCCAGCATCCTTTCCTTCTGAACACAAAGGAGCAAATCCTGGAAGCAGAGCACAGTGAAGCTGAAGAGAAAATGGCTGTGGAGCTGGCCTGCAGAAGTTACTGCACCCCTCAAGGCTGGTCTGGCCCCTGAAGTCAGTGCACTCTCCCCAGTGGAGGAGAATGACCAGTGGATCTGAACACCAATGGCTCTACTAGCCTGGCTTCCGTCCTACCCTAAATATCTCCTGGGGATCTGTAGGGGATCTTGGTACCCCATGTATGGGGATCCTTGATTCCTACCCTTGTATCTGCAGCAGATATACACCAGTTCTTTTGGTTGAGGGTCTTCTGAATGGTTATGGATCTGCTGAAGAAATGGGTACAGCGAAGAGATGAAATTTTGCTGTACCCCACCTGCTGAAATCCTAACCAGATCCAGATTTCACCTTCAAAAACCCCTCATTGTGTTAAATGAATGATATGGAGTCAAATCCCTTTGTCTTAGCGCTACCCTGGAACCAGCATATTGCAGCTGATGGGGCTATTTCCCTTAGCAAGGTGAGCATGTTAATAATCTGACTGTAAAAGACAATCCACTCCCATCACTAGCAAGTCCAATTTTTTTCTCTTAACTCTTATTGGTTCTTGGTTCCTTGAGGATTCTGGTCTGTGGAATTCTCACGTTCTCTTTAATGCTAGGGCAGCCCTGATGAAAATCCAGAAGTAGTAAATAGAGGTACCAAAGACACAAGGTCTGTCTCATGGCCCAAATGCAGTAGGATAAACTGATCATCTCAGATGCAGTGACAGATGCTGTTCCTTTCCTTCAGCAGCAGCAGAAAGGGGTGCATCTTCAGAAAAAGGCCAAGAAGAGGAGTACAAGAATGACAGCTATGAAGACCATTGTCTGTTTATTAAAAACATTTAGAACTTTTCTCAGATGGCATCATTGGGCTATTTTTGTATTTTAAAAACTATAGTTAATAACTATTATTTGAAAACACAGTCACCATTTAAAGCAGCACCCTATTTCAACATTTTTGTCCTGTTAAGATTTTGATTTTACAAGATCTTGAGAATATCAGGATTTTAAATTTAAGAATTTCTGCATTGGGATTTTGTCACTGGGCCACTTGATTGGGCCCTAGGGAATTATTGACATGTAAACTCTACTAGCCTGAGGCCAAATACACTAATTCCCCTTCCAAATTCACGCCTCTCGATTGGCAGTTTAGCCTCTGTACCAGATTCTCTCTTCCTAAAATTGAATTTAAAAAATAATCATATTCCCCTTCACTCATCTGGGACTGACTGCTGAGAAACACACGTCTGGTCCATTACTTACGTGATACACCTTGCTGGACAGAATGAGCTCGGAAAAGGCTTGGAGGAGTTTTTCTGCCGAGCCTTTTTAACAAATGATCACGTTCATTCAGGCTGGAAAAAAAAACGAATAAACAAACACAGTGAGTTCCTACATAATTTCACTGCATCATGACTGTATTTAATTAAGGAGTTTTGCCTTTTAAATAGAACAGTTGCACTGCGAAAAAGAACAATTCTTTAAAATTTCTTTACAAAGGACACCACCATCAGGGTTCTAGGATGATAGGACTCCTTTTTTTAAAGGCATACTTGTATAAGTGTACGCCTACTCTTATCCTTCTCTGAGGTGACCATCCTTGTGGTATCTGGGTGCCTGATACCTTGGCCTTGGACATAACTATAATGAACTTGGCAGACCACAATAGCTGAAGTATATAATAACAACTTCCTTCGTGTGACGTGCCCAATTCTTGACTCCCAAAACCTGCCTTAGAGAGAAGGAGCAATGTGTTTTTACTTAAGTGTATGTTAGAGGCGTCTATCACACCTGCAGCATAGCTTGAAACAACCACAGAAGAAACCCACCATAATTCTTTCATAAATACAGCTCAGTTTTTTTCCAGTGGAAAATACAAATTATGTCCAGTTTTTGAAAAAGCAATAACAACGAAAACAAACCCAGCATCAACAAAAAAGGCCGTCAGTTTCCACAATTCAATTCTCGTCCTGTGTGGTTCTAAAACTAGCTTTTTATTCAATTTTTACCACGTGCAAATACAAACTAGAGAAGAAAAACAAACCCACTGACCAACCGAAGGAGACAGAGATGTGGGAATAGCTAGAGTGAATCCCAATAAAGTTATACATGGGATTAATAGCTACTATTTGCCATGGATATGTACCCAAAACTATTATTTATTTCAGTGTGAATTCAGTGTACAGAATAAAAGGAGAATACTGACCCAGTGGCCATGATCCAGCAGGACACTTAAGTACATACATAAATTTAAGCACTCGAGTAGTCTCATTGACATTAGCAGGATTTCTTATAAATGTAAAACTATGCAGGTTTGTGTGTTTTGCTGGACTAGGCCCTTAATGGTAGGCGTATAAATTACAACATGTATTTCTTCTCCTTTCACACCCTTTTTCACAACCTCCACTGACTTCAGGGACTGACACTGGTTACATGGAGATCAGAATCAGGCCATATATACTAATGAATGTGTAAATATATCTGGAGTGAGGACCTAGATATCTTTTCTTGATGACACTTTGGATTTCACATCCGGGAAGGATATGAAATTTGGACTTCAAGGGGCACTGCTGTGACTGCTGTAGACAAGATTATTGCTGATTTAACAAACCATTCTCTTTCACTGAAATAGTTACCTACTTTAAACATGAAGATGCCAGCTAGAATTTCAGAAATGTCTGTAATGTGCAATGCATCTTTGTCGACTTTCTCTCCACTTAGAATTCATTAGATTCATCTCAAGGGTCAAATCATCTCACAGCTGACTTAATGGTGAGGACATCCATAGAGGACAAAGGGTATAATTCTTCCCTTCATGCCACTTTGTGGTCACTGCTCATCATGTGAAGTGGGGGTCAAATAGCAACTGGTTCCTGTCCTAAATCCCTATAGTGCAAAAAGGGCTCAGACTCTTCTATGTCAGATCTCAGACTCATCCCCTGAGTATACAAAGGGAGGCGAGACTGGTATCCAAGTACAGAAGACCGTGCAATGTATGAATATTAGTCTTGATTTTAGTTTCTGGATGTTAGTTCTTTCCCTGGAGCATGTTACAGAAGCAGGATGCTCAGCCGCTGTGGGGAAAGTGATCCAAGTATCTTCCTGTCTGGTGTCCCCTCTGGCAGATGAATGGATCTCTGACAATGGGCCAAAAAATGAGGCACCTCCAGCCATTTTCTGTCAGATGGAAAGTTGTAGCATCATGAATCTCTGGAGAGAGGAGGAAAAGAGAAAATATAGGGGGAACCTTGGGGCTGTAAGAAACCCTTGAAATTACAGTTCTCCTGAGAAGTGCATTGTGTGAAGCCCTCCTTCCGACAATGAAAAGTCAACCTGTGAAACTCATTGCCAGGAGATGTTGTGAAGCCAAAACTATAACAGGGGTTCAAAAAAGAATTAGGAAGTTTATGGAGAATAGGGCTGTCAATGGCTATTAGCCAAAACAGTCAGGGACACAACCCATACTCTGGGTGTGCATAGCTTCAGACTGTCAGAAGCTGGGAGTGGATGACGGGATGGATCACTTGATGATTGCCTGTTCTGTTCATTCCCTCCAAAGCACCTGGCATTGGCCCCTGTTAGAAGACAGGATACTGAGCTAGATGGGAAAACAAGCAAGGAGTCCTGTGGCACTTTTAAAGACTAACAAATTTGTGAGTCTTTAAAAGTGCCACCACAGGACTCCTTGTTTGTTTTGCTGAACTACACTAACACGGCCCCCCCTTTGGAACTTGAGCTAGATGGACCACTGTTCTGACCTAATATGGCTGTTCTTATGTTCTTATTTAATTTTTCCTACTGATCACACTTTAGAGGTATTTAAACTATAGGTTTTCTATGTCTCTATCAGTGCCTCACCATTGTCAAATATAGCAACAATTGAACAAACCTGGCATGAGGGCAAAATGCTTTCTGCATTGCCTTTTGTTTGAATGCAAACCACTTCATCAGATGCAGCCCACGAAAGCTTCTGCCCAAAGAAACTTGTTAGTCTTTAAGATGCCACAGGACTTTCATTGTTTTGCTATATCCAGACTAAAACGCTACCCCTCTGAATCCTCACCAAGGAAACTACTACTGAGTGCATAGTACTTCTCTTCTTATTACATTAGATTTCCCTAAAAAACAGAATGTAAAAAACAACTAGTAGCATGTTGTGGTCCACAAAATGATTGGAGGTTGAAAAGGTGCTCTCACACTCAAAAAGATTAGGAATCACTGTCTTAGGCTTTCCAGATATATTTAATTATTTCTGACACAGAATCTTTTCTAAAGCATATGCAGAGATGTTGGGTTTTTTTTAAAAATACTACTTGAAAGAGCTTGGTTTTGCATAGTTTTGGAAAAGTTTTCCAAAGCTTGAAAAACAATACTCACATTAATTATTATTATTTATTATTAGTAGTAGTAGTAGTGTAACTCAAGGGTGCAAAGCAGGATCAGCGTTCCATCATGTTAGATGCTGTATATACACACAGGAAGACTCAGCTCCTGCTTAAGGAACTTACATTTTGAAAAGTCAGTGACATATGGTGGGTAGTGGTTAGGGGTATAATTGAGTGAATATATTTATATAGTTGTAATAAAATAATGTATAAAAGCACCTGAGCATACCTGATCCTTCTCAGCCTATCCTTTCTTGTAGGTGCAGAAATCAACCTAGATGTGTCAGGAGCAGCAAAGAAAGGCTTTCTTGCACTGCCTCCCATTTTTTTCTGCAGTGGGCCTTATGCTATCTGAATGCTTGTGTGCCACTGAATGCCACTGAGTATATCTTAGTTTAAAGGGCTTGATCTGAAGCCCACTGAGGCGCATGGAATCATTTATTACCTTAAATGGACTTGGGATCAGGCCCAGTCAAATACTGTTTCATGAACTTGTATTTACTAACTAATTACAAGGAACCTCTTTTGAAAGGAATGTGTATCTAATATCCTAAACTGAAAACTTCATTTCAAACTAGTTAAGGCTGCTTAGATGTGACATCACCTACCACAACCCCTTAAAAGGAAATGCCAACCTAAGAGATACCTCTTTGCTGTACTACAGGGGTAGGCAATCTCCGGCACGTGGGCCAACAGTGGCATGCAAGCCCATTTGGAGCAGCACCCAGTATCCTCTCCAGCGTAACCGAAATTGCCGCTCTTTCCGCAAAAAGTCACTCTGGTTGGCTTCTTTCAGCGGTGGCTTAGGCAGGGGTCCCCAGGCACACCTGAAAAGAAGCCACCCTGGAGCAGCTTCTTTCCACGGCATGCCTGGGGACCCCCGCCCCAGCTGCTGCTGAAAAAGGCAGCCCACAGTGGCTTTCCACAGTGGGAAGCACTCCAGTCATGGCTGCTGTTGAATTTTCAGGTGGTAACTGCTTTTTTTTTTCCCGGCAGAGAGGGCTGCCAGCGTGAGCTGAGGATTGGGCTGGAGGGGCCGGCACAGTAGTCAGCAAAGGTTGCCAACTCCTGCTGTACTATTAAAAAAACCCAACAAGAGTCCTGTGGCACCTGATAGACTAATAGATTTTCTTCTGCATAAGTTTTCGTGGGCTATAACCCACTTCGTCAGATGCCCCTGACGTGGTGCAGTGGGTTATAGCCCACAAAAGCTTATGCTGAAGAAAATCTGTTAGTCTATCAGGTGCCACAGGACTCTCGTTGTTTTTGCTGTACACAGACTAACACGGCTACCCCTCTGGAAATTTCTGCTGTACTATAATGCCCACACTGCTACTGATAGACTCTACACCTCCGGAGGGAATTTCTTTCTGTCTCCAATAGATAAAGAAAACCCCTCACACTGTAGCACAAAGCCTTAACCACAATCTCATGCTTCTCCCACAAATATGCAATACGCCACACACTTAACTTATGCATGTCTGTCACCAGTGAACATTTGTTAAGGTTGCTGAGGTCACAATTGCGGTTTTATTGCTGTTAGTATTGTGTCTGCTTTCAGTGAGACTCTACGCAGGTGTGTGAATTGATCCACGTGAAACGTCTGCAAGATTGGGCCACAGAGGGCAACTGAGAGCACAACCAGAGTGGAGGAGTGAGATGACAAGTTTACAAACTTATCTGGTGAGACCACACCTGGAATACTGCATACAACTCAGGATATCTCAATAACAGGAAGGTGTTGCCCAGCTGATGGCAATCAAGAGAATGTTCTCATTGGAGCCAGAAGAACAGATTTCTAAGGCAGAATTAAAAGAATGAAACGTAGAACGCTAAGGTTAGAAGGGACTGGAAAGGTCAATGTGTTGCTATTTGTCATTTTTATCAATGACCTAGAAGAAAACATAAAATCATTACTGATAAAGTTTGCAAATGACACAAAAATTGGGGGAGTGGTAAATAAGGGAGAGGACAGGTCACTGATACGGAGTGATCTTGATCATTCGGTAAGCTGGGTACAGGCAAACAATATGTGTTTTAATATGGCTAAATGGAACAAAGAATGTCAGTCATAACAACAAGATGGGAGCCTTTATCCTGGTAAGCAATGACTCTGGAAAAGATTTGGAGGTTGTGCTGGATAGTGAGCTGAACGTAAGGTCCCAGTTCAACTCTGGTTCTAAAAGGGCTAATGCTGTCTGTGGGTCGTGGGTGTTGCTGGTGCTGGGCACAGGGGCCATGAGCCCCCAGTTCCAGTGTTAGTGTCCCGACTCCTGTGGGCCCTGCAACTGCCCTGAGCTGCCCCCACATCTGGCCCTGACCATGGCTGGGGATCTGTGGTGAGGCCGCTGAAGCGACAGGAGCCTGATCCGGTCCCAACCCCAGCCAGAGATCTGGGACCAGGCCACTGCAGTGGCAGCAGCCTGATCCGGTCCCAACCCCAGGCAGGGTGCATAAATGGGGGTATCTTGAGTGGGAGTAGAGAATTTATTTTACATGGGCTGGGCTCTGGGGGTTTTCCCCTGGGCTCTGGGGGGTTTTCGCCTTCCTCTGTAGCACAGGGCATGGCTCACCTACCAGTGAATTCTCTGTATCTTAAAGTCCTTAAATCATGATTTAAGGAGGTAACTAACTCAGTCATAGGTTGGTGGCCTATTGCTGGAGTGGGTGGGTGAGGTCTTGAGGCCTGCATTTTGCAGGAGGTCAGACTAGATGATCGTACTGGTCCCTTCTGACCTTAAAGTCTATGGCTATGGCTATTTTACATATGATTTGGCACTGGTGCAGTTGCTGCTGAAATACTATATCTAGTTCTTGTGTCCACGGTTCGAGAGGGAGGTTGATAAACTGGAGCAGGTTCAGTAAAGAGCCATGAGAACGATTAAAGTTTAGAAAACTTGCCCTACAGTGATAGATACAAGTCGTTCAATCTATTTACCGTCACATAGACAAAGTTAAGACCACAGTCTCTAAGTACCTACCAGGGGAACAAAAATTTGATAATGGGCTCTTCACCATAGCAGACAAAGGTGAACCAAGATCCATTGGATAAGCTCAAGCAAGACAAATTCAGACTGGAAATAAGGGGGAAATGTTTAAATGACAATCATGAGCCATTGGAACAACTAACCAAGAGCTGTGGTGGATTTCCCATCACTGAAATTTTTAAATCAAGACTGAATGTTTTTCTAAGAGATATCTCTAGTTCAGACGGGAATTATTTTTTGGAAGTTCTATGGCTAGTGTTATTCAGGTCAGACATAGTGATTTCATCTGGTCTTAGATTCTATGAATTAACAATAGAGAATATATTGTATAGGTCTTGTATAGGGAACTTCCCTACACTGGCTGCCTGAGATGGTTAAGACAATTTTATTAGACAACTTATTAACCATTTTCAATTTTCATGACTCTTCTTGGACTATTTCAATAACATTGCACTTTTTTTGTTAAATATAATAAAAGAAGGGATGGATGTAAGATGCTACACTATCATTTCAAATGATGACATTTTCTATTCCATGCCCCAAATCATTCTTGCAGCTGGGTCTTACTTGTTCTAAGATGTCAGCTAAGACACCAATTAACTGTGCTAAAAAGATTTTTTGGTCCCTTTTTTTCCTTCAACAAAAGCAAACAGGCACTAAGTCTGGGCAACAAACATCTGGCTTTACACATTCAAATGAGGAGCATCAAAACAAATAGAATAATTCACAGCTGACCACAAGGTCCCGCTGGCTCATTTGTTTGAGTAATTAAAAAAAGATGAGCTTCACCACCAATTAACCTATTGAGCACTAATTAGCGTTAATGAGGATTTGAGGTATTTGGTATAGCTTGACCCAGATTGGCCTCCAGAGTTCATTAATTGGCTGGTGGCTCACAAAGAAGTGAAGGTTAAAGTGGCTGCAGATGTCTAACTTAGAACAGTCTCCCTGGAAAATCCATGCACCAGTTGGGTTAAAATTCCCTTTTTTCCTCAGAATTGCATTTTAAAATTTATTCTCAGTTGTAATTTGTTAGCAGAGCTGCAGAATATAGGTAGGGTATTTATAATGGACAAGATAATTTGAGATTTTTTCTTAATTTACTGTCCCAGGATTATTAAAAAATTTTAGTCCAATACAAACATGAATTTATGAGATATTTTGTTTTTTTCCTGCCCCTGCAGTATTCTGCAGGAAGAAATGCAAAAGCAATAAAAGCCTTGATAGAGCCATAAAATTTGCAAACAAATTGTAAAAATTAAATAATTGTGTGTGTATTCTGGCTGCTGTCCCTTTACTCTATGAATATGTAGTAAATACACGGCAGAACTTGAAGAAGTATGACCCACAGACTCCTAAACATCATAAAATACAGAGGATTACCCAAAGAAATTTGAACCAACAGGACAGGAACATGCACAGCTGTTTTTCCTGTCACTTGAATAATTATGAATCCTATTACCCTTCTATCTGCAGGTGCGGCATCACAATTTCTTCTATTCAATGCAGTAGCAACATTTAAATCATGGTAAGGCTGTGATATAAACCAGAAAAACCTCATAGTTCAAGCTGGAATTCATCCCTTTAAATGGACTAATAAATTGGCCCTGATTCAGTATGTTCCTTTCTGCTGTCACACATCTTGTTACATATCTTCTCTGGCTCTGATACGTCTCATTCAGAAATAACTCCCCCAAAGCAGTGGTGTTAAACCAAAAGCAGGTGTGACGAGAGAATCAGAACCCTTTAACTTCAGTTAATTGAAGGCTTTCTAGTGAGTCCCAGGGTTTCCGTTTGCATATTTTCTAAGTTCAGAATTCATGTTAAAAGTATCTAGCCATTTCTGTTGCTATCAACATTTGTTATGGGTTGCATGGTTTGGGGGGAAGATGACTTAAGCCCCTTCCAACCAATAATTTAGCTAGGATTTTGTTGTTTCTATGTTGACATCAATTCTATCACTGAAAATAACATTTCAATACATTGTTAAGAGGAGGAGAAAAGAACAGAGCCTCAATTTGAAGGGACTCAGGTTTTTCCTCTAGTTTTGGTCCATCCCTAACAGTCACCACACCATCTACATGTAGATTATTGTTCTTCATAGGTCCACTTGCTCCCTTGAATCAGCCCATTTTCTAATAGCAATTTCTACTAAAGGTTAATCAGAGGATTAGACATAATACCCTTAAGTCGTACTCCATGTCTACACCTGACTTTCATTAAGTTGATTTAAGAAAATCCTTAAGTCGACTTAATAACAACCACTCATTAGGTCGACTTAAGGATGGTGTGGACGGGGAGTAACTGTTAAGTCGACTTTATTAAGTCGATTTAAGGCCAGTTAAGTCGACTTAACAAAGTGGACTAAGTCGACTTAACTTTAAGTTGACTTAGTCCACTTTGTTAAGTCAACTTAATAAGGTCAACTTTAAGTCGACTTAATAAGACTTTAAGATGACTATGGAAGAGGGGGTTGGATTGGTTAACATAGTCCTAGTTGGCTGTTAGAATATGCCAATTATTTTGGATGATTTTTTACTTCTTTGATGCACTCATCCCTCCACTCCTCTTCTCTCTAATTTTTATAAGGCTTTACTATGTCATCCACCATCCATTGTTGGATCATATCCCCCATTCAGAGCTCATCAATGCAGCTTCACAACTGGCCATAGGAGACTGAGGCCTTGTACACACTACAAAGTTATCGCGCAGTAAGACTCCTTACCACGCGATAACAATCTGCGCGTACACACACTAAAGTTTCTTGTTGCGCGGCAACAACCCTCTTGCCGCGCAACATGTAAATCACCCACACAGGGGTGGTAAGGCATACCACGGAACAACTGTTCCATGGTAGAGCCTGTGTGTACACTGGTTCCATTTTTGACAGCCTCCGGAAATGTCCCAGAGTGCCAATCGAGGGTACTCTGGGACACCGGAGCTGTCAAATTTGTCAACTTCACTGCTCTAACAGAGCAGTGAAATTGACAAATAGTGGCTTGAGCCAGACTTTGGCTCAAGCCAGCAACGGGGCTCCTTCAGCAGGGGCTCAGGGTTCAGCTAGCCAATGGCTGGAGCCCCATTGAGCACTGGTTCCAGCTCCAGCCCCAGCCAGCTGAGCCCCGTCACCCACCAGGCTCCACCGCTGGCTGGCGGCAGCCGAGCCCGGCTCAGCCTGGTCCGTGGCGGGGCTCGGCTGCAGCCGGCAAGCCTCATCACCCACCAGACTCCAGCCGGGCTCAGCTGGCAGGCAGCAGCAGAGCCCAGCTCAGCCCGGTCCGTGATGGGGCTCAGCTGCCACCGGCAAGCCCTGACCCTGGCCTCAGCAGGGCTCTGCTTGCCAGTGCAGCCGAGCCCCACCACTGACCAGGCTGAGCTGGGCGTGGCTGCCGCCTGCCAGCTGAGCACTGCTGGAGCCCGGTGGGTGGCGGGGCTCGGCTGCCGCCTGTCAGCTGAGCCCAGCTGAACCCGGCTCCAGCCCCGCTCTGGCTGCGGCCGCGGCGGGCCTCAGCTGCCCAGTGGGAGCCCAGCTGCAGCCATGGCTGTGGCGGGGCTCAGCTGAGTGGCGGGGCTCTGCGCGGTGGGGCTCGGCTGCTGGGCTCAGCTGGCTGGTGGCTGGAGCCCCGCTGGGGCCACGGCCAGCTGCCCAGTGGGAGCCCAGCTGCAGCTGTGGCGGGGCTCAGCTGTGTGGCAGGGCTCAGCTGCCGGGCTCAGCTGGCCGGCGGCTGGAGCCCCACTGAGCTCCGCAGCTCCGGCTCCAGCCGCAGCCAGCTGAGCCCAGAGCTGAGACATGCCAGGGACCGGGGATCAGCTGGCTGGAGAGGCTGGGTTGCCCCCAGCCAGCTGGAGCCCGGTGGGTGGTGGGGCTCAGCTGCTGCTGGTCAGCTGACTCCTGCTGAACCCGGTGGCTGCCTGGCAGCTGGAGCCCCACCGCGGCAGCGGAGCCTGGCTCTGCTGCCCAAGGGCTGGAGCACCACCAGTCAAGCTGGAGCCCCTACTGCCCAGGCTCAGCTGCCACAGAGGGGCTTGCCTGAGCCAGGGCTCAGCTGGTCGGCAGCAGCTGAACCCCACCTGTGCAAGGGAGCCCCAGTCCATCTGAGCCCCAGGGGCAGGACTGGGGCTCAAGCCAGCATCACTGCCAGCCTTTCAGCTGGCAGGGCAGTGCATGGTGGGATAGGTACTGCTCCTCCTAGCAAAAATTCAAAGGAGTGTGTGAACGCTCCTTTTCGCTAGAAGGAGTGCTGTGTGGATGCAGTAAAGCATTATAATTATAACGCTTGCTTGTCCTGCAATAACTTTTATTGCGGGACAAGTCTGTAGTGTGTACATGGCCTCTGTCACGCAAGGACCCCTCTCCCATATGCCGCTGATGTTTGAGTGCACTCCCTTTACGCTATCCTATCACTAGGCCACAAACACTGATTTAATTTATTTTTCGTTTAATAAGATTAAAAATGTTTTGGCTGATTTTTTTTGAAGTGTGTTATTTGAGTGCATGAATGGAGAAAAGTTGTGATGGAGTTATGCATTAGCAAGAGAAGGCTGAAGAAGAGGGGCCTGAGGTGACGTCAGCATGAGTAGAATGGAAAGGAAGGTTCTCTTGGACTGGGAACCTAGCTAGGTTGAGCAAATACTCTGAAATTATTTCAAAGTGAAATTTACCCAGGTACTGAGGACTCACCAAGACCCTGTGCATTACGTAAGTCCCACTTAAACCCACAACAGGGATCTTAAGAGGAGCTGTAAATGGTTCTTATTTGTGGGAAAGCCCTGTACTAGTGTGAATTTCATTCTCAGTGAATAGGTAAGGTATTGGAATACTGTTTAGCAGGGGTTTGGGGTGTGAAGAAAGACAATTACTGTTACATGTCACGATGACACACTCAAGTAGCCAAGGGCTTGTGTTGGTTTGTGTCTCGTCACAGTTCATGAAGGGGAGACGTTGTTTTTGCTTATCTGGCATCAGGTTGATGGAATGTTTTACTGTCAGATCAATCAGGGTAGGAGTTTTAATTTTAAAAGCAAACAAACAGACTTTACTGATAATGAAGCCACTATGTAATCAGTGGAGATCTCCAGAGAGCTTCTTAAAGAAGTCATTTGTGGCAGGGGTGTTTAATATCAATACTTGAAGTGTATAACCAGTAATATGAAATTAGCCTTTTCTTTGCAAAGTCAGCATCTAACACAGGACTCTGTTGTCTTTCTACAATAGACTAACACGGCTACCCCTTTGGAATATTCAGTGAGTCACTCAAATCGGGAAACTGAAATAAAGACAATTCCAAGAGCTTTCTGTTTCTTTCTGTAAATGTGTGACGACTCATCAGCAAACACTAGGGACCAGATCACAGCTGGGGCATGGAGGGGGCACAACGTGCAGTTGGAGGATGCAGAAAATCTTGCTCTAGATCAGCATACGAGTGATCTAGGAGCTGGGTTCTGTTTCGTCTTCCCAGTTTTCGTAGATGTTTCAAGAATCTCTGAGAATTGAATGACTAGTTGTTTGAGACACAAAACAAATATTTATCAGTAGCCTGAGTCTAACAGACTGCTTTTGTGGTTTTGTCCTCTCCCTCTCTCTATGTAAATTAGAGACAATGACAGTGCAGTAGTTAGTTTTCTAGATGCGAAACATATGATGCTTGGGTCTGCTCAGCTCACATATAGCTTCAACATCTGTTCATCCTCACTGGCCGTTACAAATGTTCAGAATATCGCACAATTTACATGATGGTGTCGCAGGAGCAATGCTATTGTTACCGTTTATGAAATAGCTTGGTACAATAGGCCTTCGTTTCACTGTATTTCAAAAGCCTGATAGTTCCTTTGACATTATACAAACAAGGAGTCCTGCGGCACTTTTAAAGACTAACACATTTATTTATCTCATGAGCTTTCATGGGAGAAAATCCCACTTTGTCAGACGCGAAACGGGATTTTCTCCCACAAAAGCTCATATGATAAATAAATGTGTTAGTCTTTAAAAGTGTCACAGGACTCCTTGTTTGTTTTGCTGAAGTAGTCTAACAGCTACCCCTTAACAGTTCACACACAAACTGTATTGTATGGACATTTGGGACCAAATTCTTTTCTATCCATGCAACCATACTCAGGACCGTCAACAAGGACGGATGGGTATAAGTGAGGCAGAATTTGTCTTACTGCTTCCATCCTAAAGGCTTTCAGGGTTGGTTCCCTTTATTTTGCTTCAAATGATGTCTTGATGAAGATAATACTTTCCCACTCATGGCCTTGAAAAGACCACTTGGAGCATCCAGTCTGACCTTCGTTTTGCAGGTTGCTAGAACTGGAACAGTTTTGTAACCTGAACTATAAAGGGTATTGCCATGCACCCGCTGTAATAAATGGAAGTCACCCACATAAGAAAAAGAAACAGTCAGCTCAGATACAAAACTAAGTAGTGAACTGAAGAGCAATAAGCCTGAGATAACCATAGCATCTTTCATTCCAAAGTGCTTCAAATATTTTATATATTCATAGATGTGTGTGTGTGTGCATTACTAGTTTACTGTCCCAAAACTTTATCAACACAAAGTTAAGACTGCCCAGTGCTGCTGCAGCTAAAATGAAACCTTTCAGAAATCAGGAAATGAAGTGTGATATATATTGCTTTCCAACCATCCTCATTTTAGTATCTGTGCTGTTTACTTCTTCTCCTTAAGTGCCTCACTTTGCACTTACTCTAGTGGGTGCTGGCAGTATCCCTCACAGATAAGGTTGCAATACAGTTCCAATTATAACATTCTTTTCCTACACATTCATACTTTTCGGACACAGTCACCTTTGAGGTTGAAATTTTCCATGCTTGGTTTCTGCCCAAAGGTGATTTGTTATTGGAAAGTATGAACAAGATCCATTCAGTCATTTTTAACTTGTGCAAGGGTAGGAAACACTTTTTCTGGTGTGTGTGTAAAGCCAGACCACTGTAAAATTGTTGAATTCCAAAACTTTTTCTGGACACAGTTCTCATCGCAGGCGAGGACATTTGCCTGGTTTGAAAAAAAAACAACTCTTTTGATTAAGTTCTATGACTGTTTGGTAACTGACAACTGAGTATATGGTGGAAAGACAACAGAGTCCTGTGGCACTTTTAAAGACTAACAGATTTAT